>JAOBRG010379121.1:0-11287 GCA_027574985.1 Umimayanthus nakama
GGGGGGGCTGGAAGGGGAGTTTTGCATTTTTAAAAAAAATTATTTTATTCTATTTTATGCATTCTGACACACTTAACTTGAACCTTTTTCTTGTTATCAAATAGTGTGGGGCTTTGATATATAAATATCCTGAATTTTAGGAACTCATCAACTAAAACGGTAGCTTTCAATGTCTTTAGTCTAGCCACTGAAACCAAGAGCAATGCCATCTATAGGCCGTGTAGAATCAGATTTTCGAAAAGAGCAGCTGCATAATTGATGATTATGATCCTTTTGCGCAGCTTGATCGGAAGTTTGGCCGCAAATCCCCAGCCTGTAGGCATTTTTAAGGACAATAGTTGTGTCTATTTTGGCTGGTGTTTTGACAATACATTCTTAGATAAGCTACGGGAAACTCGACAAAATTTTGAACTTCAAGCTACGAGCTTTTTGCAATACACATGCATTAATATCTTGTTTGTCTGATCAAAATAGATTCAGTCAAAGTCATTATATAAACAATTTTAGCTGTTTTAACAACAACAAAAAAGCGAAAGAGTCCAAAATCGATATTATGATTTTACATGTATTGCATTTGTCTTCTAACGCGGTTTTCACCTATTGACAGTCGCAAGGCGATAAATCGAGCAGGAAGCTGGAAAAGATTTTAAATATACTCCCCGAGGCATTGTATGTTTTTGTTGCTCTTTCAACTCAGAAACAATTTTTCTAACTGCAAACAATATTCATAAAACACTGTAAGACCACCTTCTATAAACATCATAAAACAGAAAATATCACAGAAAATATTTTAGAGCAATAAAAGGTTGCTTCTATCTTTTTCTTGGTAGTTGAAATGTTTCCAATTCTATCCTTCGTGCACACTACGCTAGAAGAACCCAACCAAACGTTTTAAAACCAAACTAAAAATTAGTAGTTTACAGGGAGCAATACATCCAAACATTAGAGTCAAAACAACTGATCCAAATCTAAATATTTTTGATTATATTGAGTCAAATATTAAACAACCTGCAATTTAATCATCTGCATTTTTTAAGGATTTTTAAAGTTAAAGTTTTAAAACGCTTTTCTGGAATTTTTTCTTCATTTTTCTGAGATGTAAATTGTTCCCTTTTTGAAGTTTAAGCTTTATTTTCTTTGAAGTGTCGCTTAGTTATCAAAACGATTTTAAGCATTTTTCTATTCAGTTTCCCTTTGCATCTTAGTCATGCTTGATTTTGGGCAATATTAATTATTCTTTAATGTTTAAAGATCGTTTCGTAGCATGGAAAGTACGTTCATGATAAATGTTGAACCAAATGCAAATAAAAGGGTATTGAGCACAAACATTTCGTTTGAAACAATTGTGTTTTTTCCCAATGGGACATATTATCGAAACGATAGGGAAGATTAAGGTCAGTCTGAAGATGAAATTGTAAGCAGTTGACAAATGTAACAGCAAGGCGCTCTTCCATAGCCATAATGTTTCCTGTTGTGAAAAAGAATGTACCTTCCGATTGACTAGCTTAAGTTATGCATTTCTTTGAAATTGCAAAAATGGGTATTTGTAACAATATTTTTTTCCTGTTGTGAAAATTGATGTACTCTTTTTTGTTCATAAAACTTTAATTGCAAGAACTTTGTTCATGGGTGAAAACGGATAAATTAAAGTGCAAGAACTTGTACCACAGCCTGAGATCAAAAAGAGAATGTTTATTTCTGTTAGTATCTAAAGATGGAACTAAAAACGGCTACTAAAATAGCGCAAGACAACAGTTCAGTTTTACACTTGAACTCTATAATACACAAGTGATTCAAGGGCACACAGTCGCTGACCTCTTTGAATCGAGTCAGTAAAACGCGCGTTCTGATTGGCTGAGAACTATTTTATAAATCTGGATAGAAATCGCGATTGACGTCACAAAAGACTCCTGTAAGATAGAATGGTTGAAGACAACTGATTCACATTGATTCAGCTGTTAACAATTCGAAAAAACTTGATAGAATAATACGCAACCCTGTTTTATTCCTTTTTAAAATGTTTTTCGAGCTATTAACAGTTTAATCGATTTAAATCAACTGTCTTTAACCATATAGGACCTTTAAAAAATAAACAACTTCCAAACGAATTATTTTCAAAATGTTTTTAGAAATAACATTTGTAGTTTGACCATATGAAAGCTGGGCGGGGGCCGGAGGTAGGGAAGGGAGGGGGGCAATCTCACTTTAAACTCGTGTTTGACCATCTCCACATCGTTTCCTTGATTGAGGGCAGATCTTTTGACACTAACGAGATAATGACGCCATCATGTTGCCAACTTTTTGTTTGAAATGACATATAATATTGGGATTGGCTGTTTTTCTATCTATTTCATAGTTTTAACCTGTTAAATGAAACTTGACAAAGGTGACAACAGGAGCCATCTTTGTTTGTGTGGAAATTTACTGATGGGTCATGTTCTAACTACCAAAGGGCTTGCACTTATTCTAACCGTTTAGAATTTAGGTACAACGTGTCGAAAAATGAAGTTTCGAAATATGCACATATGTGGCTTTTATGTTAATTGTGATCTTCGGAGAAAGTGGGAGAATTTAACAAGAATAAAAATAAGTTCAAAGTTAAGAAAACGATTTTACCAGCTTTTTGCAACCATTTCATTTGCGTATCAATCTAAGTTTTATAGATATCCTTATGGTGGTGGTGGTGGTGGTGGTGTTGTGTGTGTCTGGGGGGGGGTGAAGTGGGGTGGATGAGGGTATCATACCTTCGACGCTCAAAAATTTGGGAAATGATCACACCGTTACTGTGCCAGATATTTTGCGTCCTCTAATTTACGTTAACGGGGCTCCCATATGCCATTTCTCTGACACTGGAACAGTATATAAAAAGTGTACTTACATGTAATGGCAGATTGCTGTTAGTGTTTAATCAACTCTTCTGCTTCCCAAACAACTTCGGTTTTCATGAAAACTTGCTAGGTGCTAAATACGCCGTGTTTTAACATTCAAAACAAAATGAGTTTGATGATCCCCCTTTTGTGAGGCAATTTCAAAATGAAGACTTTTTAATAACTCCACTGTTAGGATTTTTCAGTCATTACCTTTACACTGCAAACAAAAAAGGTAGCAGTAAACCCAACTCTCAGGTTATCGGTGTTTCAGATATTCTCCCTGCTTTGTAATAAAATCTTTTTATTAATAGAAAATTGATGTTTTAAATCATTTTCAAGGTTTTCTCTGAGGGAACATCATTTTCTATCAGTTTTAATCAGTCGATCGATAACAGTTGACCATTTCTATGCCTGTGTTCCTTTTGACACGTTTCTTTGTTTTTAGTTAGTGATTTAGTTTCTTAAAAGAGTGGGCAGTCTGGGAACTCCATATATTTCCTTATTATTTTTATTATTATCATTATTATTATTACTATTATTGTTATTGTTACTATTATTACTGCTATCATCATTATTATTAAATATAGCACTGTCATTGTTATTATTATTACCATTACTATCAATACTATTGTTACTTTGATTATTGTTATTAATATTATATTGTTATTATATTTATTGTTGCTGTTATTATTGTTTTTATCAATATCATTGTTAATAGTAGTATTACCTTTACTATTCTTCAGTTGGTTTATGGCTGTAGTAATCTCAAAGAATTGATTAGGAATGAAGGGAAAATTATATGTTTGTCTGACCATAAACGGTTTGACAGCTTGCCTAATGCTTTTACGTACCGTATTAAAATGCCTTCATAATGCCGTCAAACCCACAAAACATGTAATTTTCTAAATAGCATTTTCTTTCCCATTGATTTGATTTTTAGAACATCGAACAGAATAAATGTAAAATTGATGTTTTTACTTTTGTTATTGTCAAAAATAGAAACCTACCAAAGTCATCCTTCCCTCATTATCCAACCTCATTCTCTCAATCCAAGCCATCATACCTCCCCCTCCCTCCCCCAGCCATCACCCTTTTGTCTTAAGAACTGCTTGGAGGGTTTGCCATATAAGCTGTGATATCGCTGGACTAGCACATTGAGCCGGTTCACCCGGATGGAAAACAAAGGGTTTGAAAACAGACAGAACGGCGGTCATGGACGACCTGATGAAACATCGACCGTTTTGTCTAAAGTTGACCACAGCATGTGTATGTTATTTGTAATGAAAAATTCATAAAATGGAATGGTGCGGTAAGGTTAATAAAATTGCCTGTTGAAGCCATCTGTGGTTGTTTAATAATAATGTTGCTTGACGTTTTAACTTCGTTTGTGATTTTCTATTCATTTCCATTCAATACTTCAATTTTAAGATATTAAAGTAAATAGACGCCAACAGAAAACAGTACCACAGTCTGATAAAGATAACCACTTTTATTCTACAACCGGACTGTAAACAGTTTTAGTTAGTTTTATATGTGTCTTCTACAAGTACTAATGTTAGCGCTACCAACGAAATGAAATGTCATCTGGAACAGTCATTGCAGTCAGTCCTGGAACAAGGAGGAGAATTCAATTGATAGTCAAAGTCTTTACAACACCGCCATGGAGAGAGCAAGATCTAGAATTTCTCTTCCTGTTCATTTGTTTTATTTCTTGATAATATTTCAGTTACATCCTCTTGTTTTTACCTAGGGATCGTCTTTGAGAAAAACCGCAAACAATTTCGGCCGCTTCGCACATGTAGTTCAGTTTCTGGACCGCCACCTATGAGAAAAAGCGATGGAAAAACAGTTAGTCCTCATAGGCCAGACATAAGTAACAAAGAAACAGAGAATTTCTCAACTAGACCACATGTTAGAGTTCTCCGCAAAACCTTCCCAACTGTAGCCGTTCACGGCGTGCCTGAGTGTTAATGGCTATCACGACCCCAAGTTATACTTCAACAATGGACGCATAGTTATAACTATAATTCGCGTATCGTTAACTTCATTATGAACGATACGGTTTTTGCCTTGTAAAAACCGTATCATAGATTGAACACTCATGTAAGCACGGGATCCATACTATCTATTTGCCAATCAAATTTGAGCAATGCGTTCAGGTGCCAAGAGCTGTGTATATTTCATCATAGCTCTTACTGTATGTGGTAAGTCAAATAATGGCGGTATTGTTATTGCTCTAGCGTCATCACGTTTTATGTTACTCGTTTTGAAAACTTCGTTTAATATTATATGTGTTCACGGTGCTAAATTTGTTCTATTTCATCTAAACTGACAGAATGTACTGGTTTGGTTGACTGTTATTCAAAAGATGACAGCACGTTCCTTTGGGCCGATCTTTTCAGAAAGTATAAATTGACAATAGAGCTTTTCTTCGCGGCCAAATGGCAATAGATCCAAACATTTTCCTAAACCACAGGCAGGCCATTTTAAGGTCTAGCAAAAAGATCTCTCAGCGACAGCGGAAGCAACACCAATTAGAATAAGTGGATTTAAAGAACAATTTCACCTTCTTGCAAGAGTTGTTATCACTTTTTTTCCTTATGAAAACTGAACATGCCGGTAGCCAACTAGCTAGATGATCAGTTTAGCTGATTTAAAGTGTCTTGGTGTGGCTTTCCTCCCGCGCGCCAAAAATTCTTTTCTGCCCAAGAAAGGTTTTTTGTTCTTTTCAATATGGTTCTCCCAAGTCGCAAGTGGTCTGGCTGGGGTGCCCTCTCAGTTGGAATAAAAATACTATTAAGAGCATCCAAAATAAACCCGAGCTTTTAAAAATATCCAAACTAAATTTAGCTTTAGGATGATATGTTAGTACTTTCTTCTTGTTGTCAAATGTTTGAAGTGTAGGTTACATTTGTTTCTCAAAACAATTTTGTTGATTTCACACTTAAGCACAATCTCTCTCTCTTTATCTCTCTCTCTCTCTCTCTCTCTCTCTCTCTTTCTCTTTCTCTCTCTCTCTCTCTCTCTCTCTCTCTCTCTCACACACACACACACACTTGTTATACTCGTCTAACGGTTGTGGTTCCGCCATACTCAGCGTAAATAGAGAATACATGAAAGCGTAAATCACATCTTACCTGGGACCTAAGTTCTCTCTTGCCTGGCCAGTCACCCTCCCGACCAATATTTCCCGCTCCGGCTGTGAAAGCTTCGTGTCTTGGTAGAAAAGAGGCAACTACGAGAACAGTTAAAATTACAACGGTCGACTTCATGGTAGCTGCGGATATATTACTTGTTTCCCCTCGAGCAAACTTTGTGCCTGTCGCTTATCAGTCTTTAGTGAGGTTCCTAATCAACTTGGTGCGACTTTATACTGTCAAGTAGGATTGTTAATGTAATCTGGCAAGAGTCGGTAATAGAGTTCCTTTTTGGAAAAAAAAATTAATAAACACACAATCAACAATCGGGGAATTTTCAACAACAGTGAACTCCCACACAAAATAACTGAATGGATAGGTGCAAATGAATCGCAAGCCTTTTTAGATCGGCTTCCTCTTTGTTGTTTTGCAGTTTCCTCTCTATAATAGAGCACACACACCATTCAAAACTGAGATCTAATCTAATTAACAGGAATTGAAACCTTCCCTTCTCGATTGAAAAAAAATTCTTACTTCGACTACAAACTTTTATACGAAAACGCAATTAAATTGATGAAATTGAACAGTCTTTTTTCCGAATTAAATAAATCTATTTCAAAGTAAGCTAACATTTAATGGCGGTTCGGTTTCGTTAGCTTTCGTTTATTGTGAGTCCTAATTCCAAGTAGTACTTAGCCAAACGGATTTTTTGTTTTTCAAAACAGCGCAGGTAAACTTGACAAAATGGACTCCATTTAAAACTCATAATTAGGTATTTTCGCTGTTGGTAGCAAAAAGCACATAACTCATCCACCGATAGTTTGTTTCAACATTAGTTCAATCGAATGTGGACATTACAAACAAATTGAAGATATACAAACTATCTATTTACTGACGTGCTCGAGATGCTCAAAACAGGTGTTTTGAAAACAATTTTTTGTTATTAAATTGATTATGACAATATTATTAAGACAATTTAACTGACTCTTTCCTCGTTCAATCCCATTTAATTACGAATATTGGAAACAAGACCACAATTTCCATGTATTATTTTGTGTATTTTTTCCGCCACAGCAGAACTCTATTGCATCCTAAAATACCCTGTTTTGTTTTATTTAATGCGCTCTGACAAGCGTAAACCCTCCGCATTTTCCAAGCAAGTTCAACCGTTTTCGCTCAATTAAAAAGCACAGCGGCAGGTGTTCTGTGATGCAATACTAACATCCCGAAATTGATCTTGATTTCTTGAACATTGCCAATACAGCCATTCAGCTAAGTCATGTGCTAAGATCAAATATTAAAAAACGTGAAGATCTATTAAAGGTCACTGATTTTCATTGAATAAGATCATAAACAGAAACATGCAGCCCTTTTTTGGAGCATACTATGAGCTCTGCCGGCTAACTTAGCTTTCAAGTCAATGCAGTAAACTTTATAAACGAGCGTTGCAGCATGTCTTCATGTTGAGCCTATGCTAAGTGAGTTGTTTTAACAGTAAATTTGGTCAAACAGTGTTGGTCGAGAAGAGCTTAATTTCTTATCAGCACGCTGTTGTTATCGAAAATAAAGTCTGAATAGTATAACACATGAATTGAGCTCGTTAGACGTTAATTTGATACTAAAACATGCACCAAAGCAAACCGAGCCCGTCGGAGTTCGTTCATGTCCATACAGAAGCTGATACATGTAGCGTGTTTGCCATCCTTTTTCACGCTGAAATTGTTAAACATTTGTTTTAGCTTTTGCTGTAACTTAGAGGGTGTCGTTTGGTTTTCTCAGTTTTAATTCTTTCTTTATAATTGCCTCTGTGTTTACCGTCGCGTGGAATCTTAGTCTCTCTCTCTCTTCTGATTTGTTTAGCTGTTGGTTGATTAAGGATGTTTACTGCTTTGCGCTCAACGTTTAGTCTTGTACAAAGATTTAGTTTTACGGTAAACTGCTTTGCAGTAGCAGCAACGACAAATGACTTAAAACGGTAAGACGTGCGAAAAGAATAGCGCTTGCAACAAATGCTAGAGATGTTTTTCGGGTCTTTGTGTTTTGTGGAAAGACTAAACCAACGCTGATATTAGTTTGGAGATACCTATCAGAGATACTAGGCAAAAGGCTATTCACTTTATAACCTTGGATTGAAAGAAAAAGTGAGATAAAGGTCAAAAAAGAAAAAAAATTTGGAGATGGTTGAATAATTTCAAATAAAAATTCCAAATAGACCAAAACCTTAAAGCATCTCTACCAGTTAGTGCGAATATATGGCTAAAGTTTGTACATTGGCAAATGATTAACATCAGTTTTGTAGAAAGGATTTCCAGTCATATAATTTTGGAGACTAAGCAATGAATAACACTAACAGTAAACAGAACAAGATTTTATTGAAATTCTACAACCGATTACAAGCAACACTCCTATACAAAAGATTCGGTTTAAGAATTACTTTGAAATTCCTTACATTAAAAGCAGTTCTAATTGTATAATGGGTTACATTTCAGTCGCCGCTTAATGGATTTGTGCCGTTTATTTTTGTGTTCTACGATTAAATTATTTTTTTATAGATCTGTGATATTTTTATAATATATCAGCAAAGTAAATAACTTTCGAGTAAAAGTGTTTGAACTCCGCTCTAGTTCTATCGTTCATAAACTAATTAATACATTTATTTTTTGATTATTTGTTTGTTTGTTTGTTCAGTTGTTTATTTATTTTTTAGTTTTGTTGCGTTATTTGTCCTACGGCGTATTTGCATTCATCTCGAGTTTGACAGGTTGATATTTTTAATTACAGCTGCGGCAAGGAACGAGCCATATTCTTCGACAAAAACAGTTCAGTGGAAATTAGACATCCTTTTTCAAACTAGAATGCACAACAAGACTGTCACAAGAGGGAAAGAACACTAACAACGAGTCACTCAACTAAATGAGAAAGATGTTCCCCACTTTACCTTTAACACTAAAAAAACCAACATTTACTTCAGATTTAGTGAAAGTCTAACTACGGATATCTAAAAAAACTGATGAAAATATTTGTTTCAGGAAATTCTCCTAATACGATCTAAGTTTTAAAGAAATATATCCAAACGTTTTAAGATACCTTTAAAGGAGTTAAATTTGTACCACATTCTATTCTTGAAAATAAACCGAATTTTACTGCAAGTTGGGTGAAGGTCTATCTACAAATATCACAAAAATTGATCCAAACATTTATTTCCGGAGATTTCAAAAAAGGCTTTAAGTTTCTCAGGAATATCTTAAAAGGTTCATGTATCTCTAAAACATTTTTTTGCTGCCACAAATTTGAATTAGCGGGCATAGATTGCACAGAATCTTCCGCAAGTTCCGCAATGTTGTCAAATCTTTTTACCACAAGAATTACGAAACGCATTCTGGACATGTAAAATTTTGTAATGTACAAACAATTAAACTGTTGCTGAAATAATAGACAAATCAGGTAAGCTGGCATCATATCAGTGGGATACCCGAAATGTTCGCATTTTACATTTGGTTAAGGTTTCATTAAAACTCTTGTTACAATCTCAACTTCTTGGCGCACAGGCATGGGCACGCATTTGGACCTGGCCAGTCAGGTTTTGTACTATAATTGCTTTTGTATGTGGCGACCAAACTGAACAATTCCCTAAAATTTGTACTGCAACGACCACCCCACAGAACGGAAAAAAAACTTTAAAGCTAATGAAACACACAGGTAACTTTTATATAGAGTTTTGAGTTCTTTTATTGCAGTCCTGTTTTTATCTTTAACTTTGCTGTTAGTTCATTTTTTAAAATTTTATAGGTATCTAGTGTAACTTTTGGTTTAGCAGAAAAAAGAGCATATTATCTAAAACTTCATGAAAAATCAATTAAACTTAACCTTTTATCCAAGTAACTTAGTGCATAGATGTAGGTTTAAATCAATTTTATGTTATGACAGAAGATATTGAGCGGCATTACTCGCTTTTGTTTTATTTTCCGCAATCAGTCAGTGGATTTGCAGTCACTGAGATTTGTAGACTGTGTCTCTGTGAGCACTATGCTCTCAGGCTAGAAATAAAACATGATACTCAGAAAAAAAAAATAGGTAACCGGGAGTTGATCTCTTTGTTAACACTTGGTCATGTTAGTAATTCAAACGTTATTTTGGTTAAATTTATAGCCTGTTGTGAATTATAATGCCGATTAAGTGACTTTTATGGCCTTTAGCGAAAACTAATAAACAAAGTTAACAAATGAAAGCTAAAACCTCATCTCTTGTTTGACAACAAAAAACTCAGATCTCACTGATGTAATTTGGACGTTCTTTTGCAAATTAATTGAACTTAACTAAAGTCCTTCTTTAATGAAATTCAATGTGGGGGAAACGTGAGCTAGAAACTTTTGAAAGGAAACTTCGAGTGTTTTAGATGGAAAAATCTATTACAACATGAAAGTGTTTCAGAACATTTAAAAAAATGTGTCATAAACTTTGCTTACCCATTTTTTGACACCTTCCATGTTTTATTCCTTTTGCTATAATTTGATCTATTGATTTCATTAGTTTTAGTTTTGTCAATGTCATGGGGAATTTTATTTTGCAAGGTATGAATACAAATGCGAAAACATTGTTTGTAACTATATATTTGAGTTAATAAAAACTTGATCTAGATCTTGGAGATGCTAATGTTACGATTTTATTTCAAAAAGATTTAAATAACGCGCTGGTGTATTTTATACCTAACTTACAAAGCTGGAGTGTGTGAAAACAGAACAAATTTTTGCCTGCTATAAAGCAGTCGGATAACTGCAAAACAAGGGATCAATTGTAACCGACTACGATTTTACCTCACAAAAATATTAACCCTTTGAAGAGTCATGATTAGCAGGAGCACTAAAACTTCACTTTAACTCCAACTTATCGGCTTGGTTTGGAAAAACGAATACATAAGTTTTTAAAAAACATCTTTCAGTGCAAGATTGAATTTGCAGTCCATTTGCTGTCGCAATGCTCGTAGCCGTTGTTGTTAGTCGAAGTCTTAGAAAGATCATTATTTCTTTCAATCATCCATGTGAAGCTCAATTTACCGATACGATTTGCTTCACCTGAACAGATTAATCTAGACAGATCTTTTAAGGTTGTTAAGTATTAAAATTGTTATGTGCTTAGGTTTGTTTTAGTGCAGACTTATAACAAAATTACGTACGATAAGAATACAAAAGCGTCAGTCGGGAATCTTAAGAGGCTGTCTCTGTAATTTTCGACCACTCAATATGGATCAAAATTGGGATTTCTTTTAAAGTTTCTGTACTG
>JAOBRG010379132.1:0-11287 GCA_027574985.1 Umimayanthus nakama
GGTTTCCATAGCAACCAAATCAAAACAAATGACGTCACTGTGACCGCCATCTTGGATTTTCGAAATTTCAGACTTTCAAATTGAACACTGAAAGTGGTGAGAAAACATGGTTTAGCGATTGGAATATACCAAATTATAAGAAATAAAATGAATTTGCCAGTATTTAGGCAATAATAGTTGTATTTTTAGCAAAAAATTCCAATTTTGTAGGCAACATACGAGTTGCGTGACTAAGATGACGTTATCAGTCGTGACGTCAGCTAATTAGGGTCAAAAGATGTGTTAACTAACGAAGAACAATTATGTCAAGGCTTTTGAAAATCGGTCAAAGAATAAAAATTTTAGGCCAAAAAAAAATCGAGGGGGGGGTCAGATTGACCCCCCGCCCCCTATGCCTTCTAGACTGATAGTATTAACAATAACAAGAATAATAATATAAATAAGCAGAAGAAGAAGAAGAAGAAGAAGTAGAAGAAGAAGAAGAAAAAAAAAAAGAAGAAGAAAAAGAAGAAGAAGAAGAAGAAGAAGAAGAAAAAGAGTTATAATAAAAAGCAGTTGCCATTCGCTAAATTGAAGCAACATAGCTACTCTTGCTCCAGGAGAATCTTAACATTAGATATGAGTTATGTTAGCTAGTTAGTTGTATGAAGTATACATTAGTATTTCAAGCAAATCTGATAGGTTTGCTATTCTGGCGAATAAACAACTATTCCCTGAAGCAGAGGTTAATAGTGAGATATACTCTCTTGAGCCGCGAAGCAGCGGTGAGGGGGATATTTTTCACTAAGTACCGACACTGAGCATTAAATTGTTTTATGTCGTATCAATTTCTTTTACCTGCGTAGAGCAAATAATTTATTTAATTTCGTGTCAATAAAAACGTCAGACTTGCGCTTTTAGCGTCCACATGGCCAATCAAAGCGGGCAAAAGTGACATTAATACCGTTAAATACAGGGAACTTTAGAAAAATATATATTGTTATAGTTTATTAGGTAATGTGAGGTTTAGTCGTTAGACTTTTTGCTGGAAAAACACGCTTTTCAATACCCAGTTTTGTGTCCGTTTTTTTTGTTTCTTAAGTCAAAAGCGAAATTTTTGTCAAAGCTAAAAACTGTGAAAATTATGATGTAGTTATGACGTCTTATGCCAATTAAACTACACTAAATTGTTTAGTTTATGATTTTTTGTTGCTCTTCCAAGTTTCATTTCATAATCATCAACAGTTTGAGAGCAGCTAATAGGCAGCGGGCATTTTCGCCCTGCCTTAATATAATGTTTATCCATTGCAGTCGCTCAGAACGTGGTTGCTATGGAAACGTATGGTATTATCGACAAACAGACAAGTTTAATAAAATGTCAAAAAGTTTGCTGTGTTAACGTTAAACAGTTATGGATTTAAAAATCCTTAGAAATAAAGTAATCTACACACCACCTTCTCCCGCACACCTCCCCACATATCAAGTGTCCTGACAAGGTTAATAAACCAAGAGTTACTCACCTCTTGTACGGTTCCATAAACATCTTGTTGTGAAACACGTACAGAAACGGGTTGAGAGCACTGTTGAGGTAACCGAGCATCAGTAAACCAAACATGACCTCAGGGGGGGTCAGGAAGGTCGAACTGTGGTAAAACACTCCCACGATGCTTGCTATGGTGTAGGGCATCCAACAGAAGAAGAAAGTAGAGACCAGCACGGAAATTGTCTTGGCCGCCTTAATATTCCTCTTCAGTATCTTGCGGTTGCGTTTGGCATAGGCTGCTGTGACCGTTTGTGTTGAAAGGTAGTTGGAGTCAGCTTGTGCTTGTAGGCTCTTCTCTGTAGTAATCTTCATGTCTCGCAGCCAGTTCATGTCACGTGCGATTAGGTAAATGCGGAAGTAGATAATGCACATTGCTACTGCGGGCAACAGGAAATTGACTACAGAACTTAGTGCAGAGTAGATTTTGCTAGCATTTAAAACGCAATACCCAAAGTGGATGCTACTTTGTGCTACCTTCCATCCCATAATTGGAATAAGCGAGAGCAGCAATGAATAGAGCCACAAGACACCAATAAGGGTTGCGGCGCGTTTGCGCGTCATCAAACGCGTTGCACGGTACCGGTTGAGTGGATCTCTGAGAGTTAGGTACCTATCGACACTGATCGCAAGCAGGCTCATGATTGAAGTTGGTACTGCAAGCAGATACGCCGTGAACCACACTTCGCACAGAACAGCGCCGTAGGACCATCTACCGTCGTTGACCAGTTGATCAAGATCTAGCGGCATCACTAAGCTGGCAGTTATCAAGTCTGAGAGTGCCAGGGAAAAAATGAAATAGTTGGTTGCAGATTTTCTGAGATTTCTGTTTAGCAATATTGAGAAACATGCTAAGAGACTTCCAAAAAGTGCCACGCAGATTATGCTGATAAATACAGGAACTGCTGCCTTGACGAAGGCGGGAGAGTAGAAACGACCGTTACTTGCATACGTCTCGTTGTGGGGAAAACCATATTTAGGAAATTTCTGAGAACTATTCAAGGTGTAGTTCATTTTAGAATCAGAAACGAGCTTTTCTCTGGTTCCTTTTCCTTGCAATAACGTCAGTTCATGTGCTTTTGCATAATAATGAAGTCAGAAGTACTATTCGGTATCCTCCCGCTATATAAGTAACTTGCGGTCATTCATCATTCATATCTTGAGATGGGAGCTTGATAGTAATCTTGTTAGCTTTGACAAAGCTAAAAAAATATTATAAGTTAGATGTTTGGAGAAAACATTGTTTAGATGAAACATAACACCAAGGGTTCAGTACAAAAATAAAAATGCTACTACAAAAAATGTTTGTTTAGAAAATCAAAGTTGAAAATGAGAGAGAGGACCAATGGAACGCAAGAAATAGAAAAGATAAATGTAAAGAAAAAACCTCAAAAAAAAGTTTTAAATAATGCCAATAGGAAAAGGGGGGGGGGGCAAAAAGTGGTATCGTCATATCCTGGCAAACGCCCTCAGTGATCCTCTCTGTCCCCTCATGTTCTCTTGATAATGCGGAATAAAAACATTTAAAAGTGCGGACTCCTTTCAAAAGGCATAAAAATCGTTTTCTTACCTGACAAAATGTCACTTACAATTTTGTGATTTAAAAACTTAGTGAGAATCTACTTGTACTTTACCAGGTTTGGATAGGGTTCAGATAACTCAGCGTGATCTTATTTAACTGTATCTTTTTTAAAGGAGTGCATTTTTAGACAATTTTTTACAAATAATTAAAACAATGTACATACTATGTGGAGTGCTATATTATTTTTTTGTTTTATTACTTTTTCTTTTCCCAATGCCAGTTTCACCCGAGCTCGAACCGCATAACAGGTTGTACAAGCAACTACCTAATAGGTACAAGTACAAGCAACTACCTAATAGGTACAAGTACAAGCAACAACCTACTAGTTGTACAAGCACGGATAGAACTAGTAAAAGAACCTTCGCACGTACGTGACCTTTCGATTTGACTAATAGTACGAGTTTGACCTAGAGAACGACGTCTTAGCTTTGAAACTCCTTGTACTGGCTACGAGATCTTCAGTAATTCTCGTATTAAACAGGAAAATGACCACGAGATTTGACCCGACCGAATTTGCGAACTCCTGTTACGAGTTTGGTTGTACTGAAATTTTCGTACTCGTGGTCAAAGTCGTACACGTTGTCAAATAATATAAAGGTCTCAATCATCAGTGTCGTGCAAAACAACCAGTGCAGTCCAAAAGGGCTTCTGGTTGTAATTACCATTTAAAACATTCCCTGAAAATTCTTACTCAATACAAGAAATTTTTTAGTTCGTATCAAATAACTTTTTCTGCGTAGGAAAAAAAGGAACATGCAGAGTTTTTCCAGTGCAGTGAAGCATTGTCAGCATTGCAATGTTTAAGAAAAATATATACTTTCCTTTTTTGAATAGCGTTTGTTTCAAAGCAAATGAGTTTGAAATGTAACAACTGACCTTTTGCACATCACTAAACTAACCGTGTACATACCTTCTTACCTGTAAAATGCTATCTTGAGGGAGACTGTTCTTGTCTCGGTATTGGGCAAGTTTGGCAAAACAATCTGCAGTATTCCTTCTTATCGCTGAACGTTTAGCTTCGCATTTAAAATATCACATATCGTTATACAAGGGCCATCAATGCTGAAAACAATTAACACTACGTGGTCTCTTAATTTGAAGGTTTCTCAAAGAGTCATAGTCGACAGATCTGAATACTTCACGAGAAATGGTGTTTTGTTAGTTCATCTGTCAAGTTCACAGAAAGAATGGATTTTTTTATTTACCATAAAATGGACTAAAATGTTTGTTATCTGTTTGACATATATATTCAAAATTTACAAAAAAAATGTATTCCATTTGAAAAGAAGCTAGCGACAAAGAAACAAATATCGGACATTTCTGCAGAAACAGATGTGTTAAAAATGCATTTGCAGTGGTACAAAATGGTGTTAAATTACCTCGCGTTTTCTTTTTTTCCACTCAATGATGTGAATCTTTCAATGTTTTGTTTGGTTTTTTTACCTGGTGCAATATCATATGTCGTTTGTTCATTAAAACTTGGTCATTTCCATTGCTCGTTCGCGGTTAGTTTTGCTATGCACGTTTGCAGGATCAATTGCAATATCTGGACCACTTAATTGTTATTTAATACAAGGTATTTCTAAAGTATAATAACAAGAGAGAAAAAGTCTTGCCGCTTTTTGAGATTGAAAGAAGTTGCTAGAAAAGCAATTTACTGTTAATCAGATCCATTGCCCCAGGAAAAGGGTCTTTATTTCTAAAACACTGTAATTAATAACAAATTCAGTATTGCAAGTTATTATCTTTGTTTAAATTGTTTCTCAAAGAGTCATATCAAATAAATTTTCCCCTGTAACCACTAACTTATTATAGATAAGAAGATATTTGCTACTCTGCTTTTGGAATATGATAAAATTAGTCATAAGACTGAAAGCTTGATTGAACAGCTTTTAGTCATTTAAAGGCAAAAGGAGAACATTTTTTTCAAAAAAGAAATAGCAAGTCGAAAGTTTTTGTTTGAAAATGCACCGCCTAATAAATATCCTCTCAAATGATATCACCTACAACAACTACCAAAAGTACTTTTAAAACTTTAAAATGATCAAACTCCGACCTTTGGGAGCAAAATTGTTCCGCCGATTTCCCAGCCTCCTGTACAAGTGTGTATAATTGCTGCACGAAAATGATCTACAAACATTTGGTCTTCTAACTAGCAAGCATATATATATTAGGTCACAGCACGTGGAATAAACAGCTAATTTATTATAAAATGTTTCACAAAGTCCGTGTACTTGAATAAAGACTGGCGGCCCACTCATGTCCACATTAAGAGAGTTTCAGAATTTAAACATCTATAGTTCTTCTTTTTCAACAGAAGTTAAGTACAAACTACCGTGTCGGTGTTTTAAAAAAACGAAATTTCTGTTTAAAACTTAAACAAACATTGAGAATATTAACACTGCGTTAAAGTTACATCGCTTTTTTAATCTATTTTATGTGTGTATTCAACTTGTCCGTCTTATATCGCTTAATCAGTTTCTCTGTTATAAAAGTTGCGCAAATGGCAACTACGATGCTTTTGTGTTATCAATACCCAACCTTTTAATCAATTCAATCCAGGTATAAAAAGCTACTCAACTCCTTCGTTTTCATTTCACTCTCAAGCGTAAAAGACGTTTTTTAAAACAGAAAAGAAAACAACAACCTTTTTTTATAAAAAAAAAAATCAAAACCAGAACGTTCAATGTAGCAGAAGTGTAAGACCAGCCTTATTTTCAGGAGAGTTAGTGCTTTTAGAGATAGGTTTTAAATCTATTTTTCTTGTCAAAGAGATTAAAAAAGAATGACCTATAAATGTATGTAGAATTATATATAAAGATCAAAAGTTAAGACGTTTTAAAGCACTTCAATACTCTTAAGGAGTGCAAAAAGGATTGTTGTGTTAGGAGTTTTCATTATATCATCTAGTATATATAATAGTCAATAGATGAAAGGTTGTAAAAAATAAATGATTTTTATTGGTTTAACCAAAATTCAAACTTCCACTTTTCAAGAACTGCAAAATTAATTGTCAAGTTTTTGTTTTGTTTGAGCTTTTACTGTCTTTAGCAAAACAAGGTTGGAAAAAGTATGCAAAGTGGTTCGTTGAAAGGGTTTGAAAGGATTTTTTCCAAATGTCAATTCGGTCAACCGTCTTTTTCTTCATCTTTCTTTTTCTGCGGCATGATGAAAGTGAGAATCTTAAAGGACTCGTTATTAATAATAGAGTTTCTCTCACTCTAGAAGAGGATTTGCTATTTTTGCGGTCAGATAAAAGAAAGGCAATTGATGTTCATTAGACGTCTTTCAATTAAAACACAGCCTACTTCTTCGTTTTATTATTCTCGTCTTTTCTTCGGCCTGATGAGAAAGAAAATATAATTACCGGTACTTTTTTTCATCAAAAAAGCTTGCTTTCGACCTGTTTGTTTCCGCTAGTGGCAAGCGTGAGAAAAAACGGGTATTGAAGTAATCATTGGTTGGAAATTGAAGCTGAAAACGCTTTAATAAAAAGAAGCGGAACCTTTTCTTAAGTGATTCATCTACTTTAAACACATTACAACAATTCGAATAGTAAATCAAAAAGCTTCTCAAGATGTGCTCTAGAACATATTTCCTTCCTACATCTGCGTAGAATCGAATATATCCACACGAATCGTCTGCCGAGACGGAGGTGGTATAATTGGAAGAAGAAAAAGAAGAAGACGAAGAAGAATAGCAAAGTTTTTTTTATATGTGACCTTTCCTAAGCCTTGTCGAGACGAGCGCGAAATTTAAACAATACACTCTATCTAGCTCTGCTTTGATTGGATCTTTGAACTGTTTGCGTGCGATTTACTTCCCATGAGAGAGGCAATAAGAGCAAAGCTACTCGGAAAAGGGTTGACTGAAGAAATTAGTGAAGATTGAGGCTCCTTGATAGTTCCTGGGTTGGTTTTCCATCCACACTGAAGCCAACGCAAAGCGCGTGGAAGATGTGCAAAATTCATGAGCTAAGAGAGCGCTCATTTATTATGAGAGGGTGGGAGGGGGGGATTGGTGAAAATTTGAAATTTTCCATTTTTTTTCGGATGCCGGATATTTCAGGTCCTGTTTTGTTTCCAAGATAAAATTTATCAAATATGCTTGAAATCTCTCATTGATTGCATGTGAGTATTGTTATTGATAATTATCACTAGAATAAAGATACACTTGCAAGTTTTTTTTTTGAAAAATAATAGATATATAACACACAAAAATTCTATAAATTCTGTAACTTACAATTCAGTGATTAAATTGCCCTACTGCTTTATAAAAAAACTGCCTTTGATATTTTTGCTAGTCAAATATCAGTTTCATGTAGTTTACAACTCAATGATTTAATTGCCTTATTACTTTGTAAAAACTGACTTAAGTTTGATATTTTTACTTGTCAAATATTTCATAATCAAGTTCTCATCTCAGTGTTCTGGAAGCATTTCAGGTCCCCCCCCCCCTTTTCGGTGTAGAAAATTTGGAGGTCCTACCCTTAAATCACCCATCCCCTCTTTCGTAATTTTTGAAAGGTCCCTAAAATCATCCTTGTAGCGATCAGGTCGTGTTGCACAGGCATCAGGAATTATTTTTACAGTTTTTAAACAACAAGAAACGTCCCCTAAATAGAGTATACAAAACAAAAGTTTTCTACACATCCCCTGCCTCAGTTGATCTTTAGTGTGTTACAAAGTAAGGGATATTTTCAGCCTCGATATTCTTGTCTTAAAAACAGATCTTATTCCAAAAAGGGTGTAGAAGAACTGACCTTTCAATCAGGCTGTACGATTAAGTCGTCTAAAATGTGAATAGAAAACCGTAAACAAATTTAAACGGCTAACTCATCTTGATTTAAATTCCAGACGGACAAATGAGTAACGAGATGATCTTGATCGAAATATGCATGGAGTTAATTGAAGATTAGAAAATTACACAAAAAGGCTACGGTGCGAAGAAAGTTGTTTGGTTTGGTTGTAGATTGTCATCACATACCAAATAAAGACAATGAAAAAGGTTCGACTTCGTCTGTTCGCTCGAGTTAACATGCTGGGTATTGATTTTATTAAAAAATGAATTCGAGAATAATATCAAAGACAAGTATAGTGAAAGCATCTCTAAACTGATGCTGAGGTTCTGAAAATAGTTACGAATACAACTTAAAGTTTCGGTATTCATCAGTTGAGTTTCAACTCATTTCTGTGTGATCTCTTGATAAAGAATGCTTTCTCATTTTGTATTAAACAGACATTTAAGTCTGTTTAAAAGGCATATAAACATAGCTTAAAAACTGAACGTGTTTTTGTTTTTGAAATCAGCTTTTGATTGGTTGATTCGTGCTTCTCTATTTGGTCATCTGTAAAGGTGTTAACGGGTTTGGCTGTTTTAACAACTCCTGAGTAAATAGCTTTTGAAGTTGTGTCTGTAATGGTGCAGGCTAAACATGGAATTGGGGAACCACTAAAGCAAATCTACTTGTTAATGGGTTTTGGAAAGACTTCCCCACAATATACATTTTTCTGTGTAAGAAACAGCGCTTGGGAAGAATGGAAGAACTAAGAATGAAGCTGTTAGGGCTTTCTGTTGTATTGCTTCTGATGATGGTCTTTTCGGGTAAGTTGTACAACTATGATTGTTCATTTTTTGTTCTCAAATATGCCACTTACGATGTTTTATTTAACCATTGTGTTTCGTGCTCCTTACCTTTCAATAACCCGTGATTTCGTTGATATACGACTGTCTAAGATCTTATATATTTAAAAGCTGTAAGGCGACAGAGTTCGCTTCCTCTATCCTCTTTAATCAGTATGTTCACCTCTTTTAAAATTCAAATTATACTATTCAATGGTTAATGGTAAATGGTAGTTTTTATTTTTAAAGTCTTTTTCAAAATGCATTCGTAGTAGTTCTAACCAAAACATTGTTATGAGTCTTCTTATATCTCTTAAAATAAGTTTAGCTTGTAAAACCAATACTGCAACATCGGTTTCCAATACTGCAACATCGGTTTTGAAAAAAACTTGTGTTAAATTGTCACGGGAAATTTAGCCATTGAACATAGAGGCAATGAACTGTTGTACAGTATTATAAAGAAATGGAAGAGTGTTGTCATTCACGTATTCTATTGACGTGATAGCTTGATAGAGAATTCGTTATTAGTTATTTAACTGCGATCATTTAAGAACAACTGTAATTTTCCAGATGCTGCAGAAAACTCTCTAGTTTTGTCTGAAAGACATTTCCAAAGAGTTATCTTTAAAGTATCATTAAATCTTTTTAAAAACTTATATCTTTTAGAACCTTGGAAAAATAGGGTTTTTGCGCAATTAAGTATGCAAAAATCAGACTCAAATTTAACCAAGTTGAGAACGAACAAATCATTACTGATTTTTTGAAATTCAGTTTAGTGTTGATAACAATTTTTAAAAAATATTTAGATTGTTTCAAAGCGTTTCCAAAATTGCTGTCGATTGGAAGGAGAGGTGTTGGCTTACTGACCTCTCCCCCAAAACTTTTCTCCACACAAACGATGCATCCCTCTTTAAAACTCACTTTTGGACACAAACAAACAACTGCGTTTTACTTTTGACACCCTCGTCCTCTTCTGTTCAAACAGATATGATAGGCTCATGTTACTTCTTCACATCTCCCAGAGAGAAACGTCTCAGACAAAAAATACTAAAAGTGTGATGCAGACATTTCTTTTTTTGCTGTTTGGAAGTGGGCATTCAAGCTTAATTTGGGTGCTGTGCTGTGACGTTTGGTATTGTGTTTTTCATGTTTTGTTGTGTAGGGAAGTGTGATGTAGTGTGGTGCGGGAATATAATGTTGTTATGTTGTTTGTGGTGTGGTTAAGTTTGATTGGTGTGGTGTCAGGAGACTTGACTTAGTGTAGTTTATTGCGGTGTTGTGTTTTGTAGTCAAAGGAGGTGTTGTGTGGTAAGGTGAGGTGTGCTGTGGTGCTTTTGCACTGCGGTGCGGTGTGGTGTGATGAGGTGGGTTGTGATTTGATGTGATCAGATTGTGTGGTAAGGTGTGGTATGATGTGGTGAGGCGTACATGTGACGTAGTTTGATGTGATGTGATGGGATGGGGTGTATTTTAGCGCGATGTTTTATGGTGTTGGATGGTGTGGTGTGTTGCAATGTGGTGTGGAGTGACGTAGTTTGACGTGATGTGATATGGGTGTGATGTTGTGCGAAATGATATAGCATTGGGTGATGTTTTGTGGTGTGTTGTGGTTAGGTGAGGTGAGATGTGGTATGTGATGTGGTGTAATGTGATAAGTTGTGTTGCGATGTAGTGTGGTGTGGTGTAATCTAGCGTGACGTGATCTGGTGTAATCTAGCGTGACGTGATCTGGTGTGGTGTGCAAATAGTGACCTTACTCTTTTATATCTAGATTCTACACTGGCTCTTTCCGATTTCTGTCGATTGCCAGCTGACACTGGTATGTGCATGGGTTACTTTCGACGGTACCACTACGACGCCAAAATGGGCCAGTGTGAAGAGTTCATCTTTGGAGGCTGTCAGGGAAACAAGAACAACTTTAAAACCACTGAAGAATGCAAGAATGCGTGTCACAACTGACGAGCGAAGCTACATATATGAACTTATAATGTTAAGATTTTAATAAACAATAAAAACAAGTACATTTTAAATTCAATGTAGAAACGTTGTACCGGTAGAAGAAACTGTCGCTGTAGGCATTCGGAAACAGATGTTCCACAGAACTCAGTATTGATCGAGGTTTGGTGTTCTTGGTCCTTTCGTAGATAAACTCAGCTTTGCGTTGTTCCTACAATGTTTTTACTCTTGCTTAAAGTTACTGTTGTTTTTGAAGGGCAACGTGTCAAATAAACGTGTTTATCAACATTAGAATTAATAAGCGGGAGTGTTTGGAAATTTACGGAAAACTTTTTGGAAACGGCTCAAAAGTGCTTTCCAAACTCTGTTGTGCTGTTTCGAATTATCTTATGTTAGTACATGTATTAACCAAACAGGTGGATAGCACTTTTCGCGCGCTCTGATTGGTTTATCAGAATAGGTATATCCAGCAATTATTCACCGAAGTGGAGGTGTATAGGCCAGGATATTCACCGAGCCGCGAATGCGGCCAGGTGAATATACTGGGCTTTTCACCGACACTGAGGTGAATAATTACGTTAGCATATAACAAACCAGTGAATCAGTGA
>JAOBRG010379143.1:0-11285 GCA_027574985.1 Umimayanthus nakama
AAAGCCTGGCATATCACTTTCGAAAGCATCGCTTCTCTCGAAACGGCGCGAAAAGTGTGGAGACAAAATCGCTCTATGTGTTAATAGAAGGCCTTCCCGCTAAGGTTTTATGACGGCATAAATGCTGTCCATAGAAGTGAAAACGAGGCCCCTATGCACATAAAAGATTACATTTCTTTCACTTGTTATTTTGCTTCAAAGAAACACTGAAGTTTTGGTTTATGTATCAACCACAGCGGTTGGATGAAATCTTGACCGTGCACATTGTTGTTTAATACGTAGGAGCCTAAACGTTTCCTCTGTTTAGTTGTCCTTTTGAACTTCACTGCCTTGCGTGTTTCGTGCACAGTCAAGAAAACAAAAAAAGAAAAAGAAAAGAAAAGCATATAACTCAAAAGTGGCAAGTTTAAGAACTTTTGATCAACTATGCCTCAGCCTTCAACATGAAAAAGTGACAGAACTGATTTTGGCTGAGAGGGACATTGGCAAAGCATAATTCCCGCGGAATCATTTTTTTTTACAAATCTATTGTGTTACTAATAGCGTCCTCACACTACCTGTCCTGACTAGCTTGGCTTTTTGTAGGTATTAAAATGCGCATTTGTATTATTTACTAATGCTTTAAAATAGAAGATAATAAACTGAAACTGGAACTAATGCCAATTCTCGTTTGTTTGTAGAAGAGACGCTTTTAACTAAATATTTTGCCATGTTTGGTAGTTTTCGTCAACAAAGGACTCGCCTGCTGCTCATTCATAACTGTGATTTGTATACGCATTCAGATGACGATACATCAAACGTACTTTAAATAGAACTGGAACAAAGTTGAAAAATGGCGGCCATTCAAGACAAATTCAGGTGCGCGAGGTTTTTAGGGACGGTATTACGTAATCAATTCAGTCAGGCGTTAGTAGCGTAGAACAGTCAATCATCCGACCATATAAGGCAATCAAAAACGTTAGTAATAAGCCAGTTTCACAGTCATGCAAAGTACGCACAGTCATTTTTTGGGGGGGGGGTTGGACATCCTGTTAACACGGCGGATTGTATGAATGAGAGGATATACCGCTTAAAATGTTTTGTAGTTGATTTGTGTCTATCATATTTACAAAAAACATCTCCAGTCATTCGTCATTTCCGCCGTGTTTACAGGACGTGTGTCCCACCAAACAAACGGCTTTTACGTACTGCGCATGACTGTGAAACTGGCTTATTTAACCAGGCCTTGCTAGCACCTAATTGCCGATCACCCGACCATGTAAGACAATCAAAAACGTTAGTTGTTCAATCAGGCGTTACTAGCACGCAACTGCCTATCACCCAACCATATAAGGCAACCACAAGCGCCACTTACCCGAAGTCTTTCTCCGTTAAATGATAGCGAGCTCTGAAGGCGACCAGATGAGCGTAGTAGCACGGCGCAGGTATGGACACGGATCTTGTACAGCGGACATACGTGTGGCACAGCTGATACGTCAATGCTTGCATCTCGTCAGCCCGGAAGTTGTTATCATCCCATAACACGTGATAGTGAGTTGGCCGGCTGGTTCCCTGGGGAAATGGGGTCCAGTTAGCAGAAGATAAAAGCAACTCAAGACGGAAATTAGCGACTTCAAACTAATTTGAATTTTCTGGATGTTTAAATTTGATGTCAACTTTCCAGTTGTTGAGTTTAGTCACGATTATCAGGATGCCCTGTACTTGTCTACTTGTCTGCTTGATCCTACCTAGTTCCTGTACGGCTTTTCCAATTACCGGCCTTTTATTGCTTAGATGCTTGGGAACGATTAGTTTCCGTGACGTCACCGAGACGAATCGCCGAGAGCTCGTCCTTGCGGAGTCGCCCTCTACTCTGAGAACGAAAGATCCCATTGGATAAAAACACAATACAAATAACCAAAACTTTTATTCTTAAACTGACCATCCGTAAAGAACATACAATAGCGTATTGTTAAAAAGTTCAGTTATTGTTAATGTTATTGTTCATTGACCAATGGATTACTTCGTTCTCAGAGTAGAGCCTTACTGTCCTTGCGACGTCACCGAGATCAATCTTGGAGTTAATGATCGCGCACACGGAGTGGGAAAGGGGCCTAGAAACTAGGTAATGCTTTATTTAAGTTTCTGTCTTCAGCAACTGAGTTTATCTGTTAACCTTGCTATAAGCTACCTAACGTCTGAATTTATAGTCTTCAACGAACTATAAAACTGTTATTTTTCCTCAAGTTATATTTTGAGTATTTTTTTTCTCTTTTGTAAAAATGTTTGTAATCTATATGACAAGTATAAATAAAACTGAGCTCTCAGCTTTGAACTGCCAAAAGATTGGGTTAAACTTTTAACAACAATTCCCTATCCCTGCAACATTCTCACCAATTCGACAAAATTTGTGTAGGACACAAGAGGAAAACGGTGACACAGGTTCTGGTCACGTGGCCGGCTCTCAAAAATTGGTCGCTAAAAATGTAGATTTCACTTAAATACTGTTTCAATGGGGTTTTAGGCCATAAAGTTGTTGAAAATGAAAAAATCCACTCATATTCACAATTCACAGTGCAACTGTGGTTTTCACAAAGCTACCAGCAGTTTGTCGCTAAAACACGAGTGGTGTTCTTATTTTTAGCGACAAACTGCTGACAACCACTTGAAAACCACAATCGTGATGTGAGTTGCAAATGATAGGAATCTTTAAAATACTAAACTTCAACCACTTTCTAAGTAGTCTGAAAAACCCGTTAAAGAGTGTTTCTGTTAAATTCACTAAGAAAGTGGCTAAAATTGAAAAAACCCTGCTACACTGTATTTAATATTCACAGTGAGTATCATTTTGGTTCTCGTGTTTAGTTTTTGCTCTAAGTATACCAAAGACTCACCTGAATGCCGGCGTGACTGCACAGGTAGAAGTCAAACTCAGTTGGGTGAGTGATTCCCACATCTACAATCGTACCAGGGGGGACATTGCCGCTCTTGCCACACTGTAGGACAACACAAAAAGTAAAGAAAATTAGTTTCCAGCCTCTCTGACAATTGAGTCACGCAAGCTAGAACGCTGGATAACATTCAAGCAAAAAAAATCTGCTGTGTCAGTGGGGAGGGGTGAGGGTAGTGCCAACCACCCAACTGGTCTTTAGCTTAGCTGCAGAACAATCTGCACTATCAGTGGGGAGGGGTAAGGGGAAAGCCTACCACCAACCTGGTCTCTAGCTTCGCTACTGAACAATCTGGTGTGATGTCGCTTCTGAACCACAATGAAGGTGATTCCAGGCTGGTACCCAACTTCCAGCTTCATGCAGGCCTCCCGGACGGCACGCAGTTCGTGGAACAGAACCTACAACCGAGTCATTGCAAGCACATATCAGTACAAGGCTCTTCAGACGCCTGTCCTGGCACGGGCAGAAAAGGTACACTTAAGAATCGTATTTTATCATCTATTCTCAATTTTCCAAGATGAGGTACGAAATTCTACCACATAAAGTTTTAAAAGTAATAGTATTTACAGGGTTGCCACTGTTAACTGGATATGAAATTCTAGGACTTTTCCAGGACTCTCCAGGAACTTTTCGAGCAAATTCAAGGACATTTTGAACCAAACAAAATACGCTACGTCAAAAAATTTTCATCTTCTGTATCTTAGTTCAGCAATGACCTTACAAGATTGGCTTTCAGGAAAAATTCAGCCTTCTTTTTTGTTTTCAAACATGGTTATATCGAAGGTCTAACGTCCGTTTTTGACAATTTTGATTGTTTTTTGCAGCTAAAGGTGAAAAAGTTTGCGCATTCAAGGACCGCAAACCAAATTCAAGGACTTTCCAGGGCCTGGAATTTTTTTTGCCAATTTCAGGACTTTCCAGGATTTTCAAGGACCGTGGCAACCCTGTATTTATCATTGGTACTCCCTCCTTACCTGTTGGAACTGGCCCTCACTGACACCGTCTCGATAGAAGATGATCCTCTGCGGCTTGTGGCGGGTTGAACGGTAAAACTGGATCAACAGCTCACGGACCATCGCAGCCAGCTCCGCAATTATTTCCTACAAAACGTGTGTCACAGACCTTATACCACAGACCTCACATCGTCTCCATTTTCCTCTTGAGTTCGTCGAGCCGCGGAAAAAATGCAATCTGATACCGTTGCGCGGAAACTGGGGCAAGAAAAACAATTGACTTTTTTCCTCGCCCCAGTTTCCGTGAACAGGCGTTCTCGTGATTTCTTTCCCGTGGCTCAATGTTTTCAAGAGGAAACATGGACAGCCCATCACATTAATAGGGAGCTTAAACAGCAAGGACGCGAGCGTCCCTTTTTCGGTTTAATACTCCTCTCGTAAATCGGTCCAAACATATACAATCAAAATAGAGTTCTGTTTCCCCGGCTAGTATAGCCCTTATGCTTATTCAAGGAAATCAGCACCTACCCACTACTTAACTTAAAAACACTGATTTAAACAGCGTCAGTTTTGAGGTGAAATAAATTTCTTTTTTGTTGTTTTTGTTGTTGTCAACGAAGACCGAAATGTTAACTAGCAATTTGCCCATTTCTTGTTAGCACGACTCGATCGTTTCTTTCACATTTTGCATGAATGCTAGAATGGTAAATTTATATGAAAAACTACAAGTTCTATTTTTGAAACCGATTCATAGTCTGTTGGTCACCTTTTTTAAAAAATAAAATCAAACTCCAAAACTGCCATTTTTAAGTTCTGTTTCCCGAAGACTGAGCGGCCAGTTGGTTGCATTCCCGCGTAAAGTTATTGTACTCTGTAAGTGCGTTTATTGTTTCATTACTTTCTCGTTGACGTTCGTGTTGTTACTAGACCTCCCTAAAGTTGTTCAATCAATAACACGTAGCTCACTTTGACTGCAAAACCTGGCTAGTTTCGAAAAGGATTTCCTCACAATTTTTGTCAAAGCTCTCGCCTTTAATTTAACTTAAACCGACAGTTGTAGCTCGGTCGCAGGTCCCCAACACAGAGCCGCGCCACATACCTGCCGGTGACTCTGGACACGAACTGAGGCACTGTAGCGACTTGGGTGTGCGTCCATACTCCCCACAACCTGCAGTGCGAAGAAACACAATCGCTTAGCCACGTTGACCAACTGTTTAAAACACTGAGCCTTTCACTAGACCCTGTTTTCAAATCAAGTACCGTACCGCAAACGCGAGTGCGCAAACAGCTAAGCACAGCGTTAACCTTCCCAAGCAACTTTGCGCGCTTCATAGCAGTGTTCTGGATATAATGCAGCACTATGGCCCCTAACCTACAAAAACGGCGTCAAAAATACAAGGCAGACTCCTAGTTTTATCCACGCTGGCTACTTATCACTTATAGATTTATTGCTATTGACTATTAACTCAATTACTCACGCCCAGAGAACAAAAACATACAACAAAGAAACGATTGCGAAGATCATAACCAGTCTTGCTTCATCAACCGCGTATGCATGTAACGTACTTCTGGAACTGACTGTTAATTATACGAAAAATGTCACTTTGAGCTTTGTAAAGTATAAACGTACTGCTGCAATGGAAGGTTTCCGCTCGTCACCAGCAGAGGGATGAGTGACGTCAGCACCCAGGAAAATCACCGGCTCACGGAACAAAGGAGGCCTGGGGGAGACAGAAAGGTTCGTTGTCACAAGGCAAAAATCCAATGACAAATTCCCTGACATTTCACTGACTTGGGAAAAAATTAGGGTTGCCTTAACCCACATCGGAATCCCTAAATAATGTCTTTGTTAAACCATAATAAACTACATATCAGGGCTACAAGTTAAAAATTCTAGGTTTTCAAGTCAAGGCGTTGATAACTTGAAACACAATTAAGTAACTAGTCTATCTAATTATCTAGTTCTTTCATTACTTTTTGTTCGAGCTAGTAAACTCTAAAACTCGGAAAATAAGTCTTGGTTTTTCCTTTCAACGTAATCTTCAGAAAAAATTGATTTAATGCCCCGAATGAGTCTCGAACCCACGTCTCCTGGTCTCTAGTCAGGCGTGATAACCACTACACCACCGGGACTCACCATGCTGGCAACACAGCAAGTCTCGAAGTATAGATGATCCCTGGGACTCAATCTTTCTTCTTTATTAGAGTACGCATATCTGCCTAGAAACCCACCAGGATTTTCAACAGAAAGAAGAACCATTGTAGCAATGAAAGGAAATAGAACAAATAGGTATCTGGGTCTTCGTTTTTCCTTTCAACGTACTCCTCTTGGTCGGTTCCCATTCGGGGCATTCAACCAATTTTTTCGGAAGATTACGTTGAAAGGAAAAACGAAGACCCAGATACTTATTTAAAAATATCACAGAATATTGTTATCAGGGATTGTGGCCAACAGGAGCACGAGAAAGCGGTTCATTCTACTGTTCGAACATATTAGCATTGTGTGCTCACCGAACTTCTGGGGCCAAGATACTGTTAATTCCACCCAGTTTTGCGTTAATCTTGAGGCAGAGGTTGGAGATGGTCTGGTTAGACGACTTGGACACGTTTTTGGCTTGGACACATTGCGTGACGACACCCAGAGTGGTGTCACCAACTCGCTTCACTTCCGCTACGAGGCAAGAAAAACAAGCCTTTACGGAATAAAGAATGCACATGTGAGGGATGGCGAGATACAATCGCTGCGCTGGTCAAATTTCAAAGATGGCGTCTCGGAATCTAATTTTTACAACAGAAGTTTGAAATGTGCTGGCAACGTTTTTCTGGCCAATTTAACTTGCAAACAAACCTAATGGAATATATGGCGAGGTGTGGTTCTGATTTGTTTGTTTGGTTGTTCGCTGCATATCACAACAATATTGCCAGCAAAAAGCCGCCTGCAAATCAGAGCAGGGTTATGTCAAAAAATGCATTTACACATGACATATTTTTTGTCAGTAAACTTACAAACCTCTTTATACCTTGACGGTACGGACATATTCTTACCATAAACGGGAGTTTTTCCTGGTAGCACAATTATGATCAGTTGTATCTGTGGGTAGGTTTTCTTCAAGTGATTAAAGAGCGGTTCAACCTGATGATGAAAATATGTTAGATTACCTTCTGTTAGCTTACTGCAAAGGTGGCTAAACAACTTTATTTCATGGGAATAGGGGGTGGGGGAATATGATGCAACGTTTTTCGTAAGAGATACACCACATTCGGATACGTTTTTGTTCGATGAAAAGCGTGGCTTACACACCAAAGGGGCAAGGCGTTGCCTTTTCCCCAGCCATACTTCGTACCGACACACACAAAAATATCTGTACAGCGCGCTCTCTACTAGCTCTAGCATGTTTAAACTGTACTCTCTTGTAGACATCGTCAATAAAAAGGATAAGAGCAGTATTTGTTCTTATTTTAGGATTTTTTTTTGTGCCAGTAAAAACATCAATGCCTAGCCATAAAATCCGTTGCTATTGCAAAACTAAATGAGAAACAATTTTAAAACACATAAATCCCAGTTATTGTAGTCCTTGTGGCTCTTACTGGCAACAAGTTTTCCTCAAAATTTAATAGAAAGATAAAAAAAGATAAAAAATTCCTAATAATGTAACAAAAAACAAGCTTGGATATAATCAAATTTGTGTTATCGGTTAATAGACTATTTTGCTAATCCAATTTTTTGCTAAAACCATTCCTTCGTGGGGGGGATGCAACGTTTTTGTTGAATTAATGAGCCAAAATTTGACCGAGTAATGAGTTTTAGCCCCCGCAAGGGAATCGATCTAGCAAAAATTTGCATAAGCAACATGGTCTATTGACACGACAGGTCGAGGATACTCACGTCATCCACACTCTTAGCGTATTTACAGAAGCAGGGCTGTGATCTCATCGGCATGCCGGATTCGGTGCTCGTCTTCATCAAATGTAGCGAGAACTTGCGCAGAGCTTCCTCGTTGCAACCTCGCTGTTGTGCAAAACAAGCTACTGCCCAAACTTTGATTTCAATGCCGTAGAACAGCACCTTGTCTTTCATGTTCCACTCTCCTGCAGCAAAAAACACAATAACTATGGTTCGCGCGTTTTAGAGAAGAGACACCATTTATAACAGCTGTTACATATATCGCAATTCCCAGATTCTGAGGTGACATGAGAACAGAGAAAAGTTTGTTGTAGATTTCAAATATGCAGACGGAAAGTTCAAAAACTTGAATTAAAACCTACACCGTCTTCTACTAGCTCTCAGTATAGAAACTGAAAAAGCTCTAACTTGCAACTGATATATCTTTTGTACCCAATATTTTATTCGGAGAGAACATTTTGTTACAAGTACTTCAAGTTTTTCATGGATTTCTTATCTGAGTTTTTGGAAGTTAAGGTTACCGTTCACCTTGAGCGTTTCTTTTTAGTTTTTCGTATGTAACTCCGTTAATACGGATAGGATACCCACAAACCTATATATCAATGGAAAGCTTATAAAATTATCAAATGATGGTGAAAAAACTGATAAAAATTTTTGGTTTATAAACGAATGCGAGCATCATAATTCAAAATATATTTTTTGCACTTCCAGACGTCAATGCGGCTGTGGGTTTCAATTTCCACAATTTTTAGTTTGATTGTGAGATTCAGCACAATTTTTACTCTAATTCCGTCCCGGTTATTTTTGATTGAAAGCGTCTTTAATTTGAACAAAATTCCCCATTTGCAGCATAAAAAACTGCCATATTTGAGTCATAAAAAATTATTGGAGCGGAATTTCAAAGTTCGCCAAAACGGTTTTCATATTTGGCTATTATTTTATCAACTTGCCAAATTTGACAGCGTGAGATTAAAAATTGAGGGAGCATTGATCATTTACATTTTCGTAGTTTTAGCCAAAACATATCTCGAGAAAACTCACTCCTAAAATGCACCGCGCGTCATACAATTTTATTTCCAGTAAAAGCTTTCGTTCGTCATATCTCGCAAACTGTTAGACGTATTGAAAAACAATTATTTTTACTAGAAGTTCATTTCATGAGTGTTTATATTCTGCGAAAATCTCAATTTCAAAGTTTTAATCCGTTCCAACGTGTACGGTAACCTTAAAAAATGACTTCTGACCAATATATTGCCATCATCAATGAGCACGTTCCTTTTGTAAAATCCAAATCTGGATTTTGCGTTCCATTTGTCACGTTTACCTAAAATCCAATCTTGGATTGTAATCCAAATAATCCACCCTCAATCATGGAATGTTTGGATTTTAGAAGTCAACGTCAGGAGTGAGACTTTTTTCTGCGTTCTATTTACCAATCCAAAATCGGATTTTTGTCTTGTCACGTAATTTCTCTCGGTAATGGGATCTTAATATGGATGCTCTTGGTAATGGGATTCTAATGTGGATCCTCTCGGTAATGGGACCCTAATATGGATGCTCTAGGTAATGCGACCTTAATATGGATGCCGGTAATGGGATCCTAATGGGTATGCTCTTGGTCATGGAATCATAATCAGACATATTTATACAGTGTAGCGCTTACCATTACTTGGCACTATAGCAGATCGGTCAGACTTGTGGATTGAAAAAAACATGAAGTATTAGTAAGAGCTATATAGGAAGCAAGAAATACAACATTATGGACAAATCGCTGACAATAAAGCTAGAATGCAATTTCCACACAACTCTAATCTTACCCGACCACCATACAAGAGTTTTGGAGCAGGTATGACTCGGCCTTTGATGTCAATCATCTTCTCTGAGATTGAAATGCCAAAATCCTGGACATACTCGTCTCTGTTGAAGTCCGCCTTTCTCACCTTAATGTCAGAACAAACGAAGGTTGAGACACTTTGCTGTTTTTCAGTCACAGATGTCCTGTTAACACATTTTTTGTGATAGTGAACTACTTTTTGGTCTTTAATGATTGTGAAAATCAAGTTTCAAATTAGTTTTAAGGAAAGCTTTCAATAAAGCTCTTTATTAGAAGAAAATATTAATGGATCTCAAAGAAGGGGGGGGGGGGAGGTTCCTGAATTAGAAAAGGGAATTTGACCTTTTTAGCTCATCAACCTAGCACTTTGTGAATTCTGTGAAATAAACAAAGTTTTTGCAGTCTTTGATCCTCAAGATTGACTAAAAAAATCACTAAAACGTAAACAAAAAACGGTGGGGCAGCTCTGGTCACAAGATCTAAAATATTCTTGAAAAAAAGCAGGTGTTTTCCACCAACTAACATGGTTCATAATTTCCTGTTCTCTCTTCGGCGCTGACCGAGCTGTAGCCTTGATCATCTTGGTAGTTTGTTGTTCTGTCAATTTCTTGACACATCTCTGACCTGCAACCACGTTGCACACTTCGATGGGGAGGTACGTGTGTTTTTGCTCCTGGCCAACTTGTAGGCAGGGGAGGTTTGGATATCTGACAAGGAAAAGACAAAGGGGTGGCAGCTTAATTGCCGATCACGGGTGTCAGTAATTACCGGTACACATGTTTTTATTCTATTTTGCGTTGTGTTCTTTTGCACTAGGCAGAAGAGTGAGTGATCGGGCATCACATTTCATTGCTTTGCATTCTGTTGCATTGTGCTAGAGGGAGTAGTAAGTGAGCATTTTTCATTACTATATTTTCAGTAGAAGCACAGATTAATTAGAAGTGTAGAAGCAAGATCAGCGACTCAAAATAATATATAGAGAATGGCGAATATCTAGCTTTATTAGTCGTTACAGGCCCCGCTTAAAAACCAGTTGATGTAGCAGGCAGCTCCTCAACCTAATAAGCTTTCTGATCCAATTTCTAGATAACTGCTTATTTTTTCCGAAGATTTTCCAAAACTTTGCCAAAATTTTCCAAAGATTTACTTTCAAAAACAACTGATCATGAGAATTATCATAAAAAAAAATTATGAACACTTTTTATGACTGAAGGTTCAAAATGTTTCTAAAGGTTTTCCAAAAGAGTACAAAAATGTAAAAATTATTCTGAAACTTGTTGATAAAAACTTTTTCAGTCATTCTCAATTTACAAGTTTTCTTAGTACCGGTAGTTCCTAAATACTAGCTGAACACTGAAAATTTTTGTATAACTTTGTAAATAGATTATTGTAACTAACACCTTACTGTGATGGTTGAACAACCAATGTGGTCACTCAGGTATTTTTTCTCATCATGAACGTTATACATAAGGACTCTAAAGAATAATTTTAATCCAATCATATGGATTGGCTTGGTGACCACGTAATTGAAGAGCTCGGTGCAAAAACGGCCTAAGTGACGATTTTGGACCACCCTTCACAAAACCCTGAAATTATCTATCTTCCTGCTATGCTACAGTGACCAAAGGACTCATGTTAGGTAGCCAACACACTATTCTTGCAAT
>JAOBRG010379154.1:0-11285 GCA_027574985.1 Umimayanthus nakama
AGCCTTCCCTGTGACATTTTGAAAATTTTGAGATGTGACAAATTGTGACATGCCATAAAACATGAATCCATTCTCTGCAAGTGGTGTACTTTCGAACCTCTAACACGTTTTTTAAACACTGAAATACTGACTTGCACGGAGTTATTCGGAATAATAGAATCGAAATTACTCTAAATCATATAATTGTAATAGCAAAATACCAGATTTACTGCAACGCTACAAGTAATGCTCATTTGGATTTTGCCGCCTTTCTTGAACGGCTTAAAAACACAACAGAAACTGAAAATTGCTTATACATCTCTGGCGCAGGGTTGATGTAGACTAATTTCACCACTACCAGCTTTATATATAGAAAAAAGGAGTGAAAACGTAAAATTTTGTAAGACTTTATATGACAATAAAGTTGAAAAAGAAAAATCTTTTCCAAGCCACCTGAGCACACCTGATAACTACTGTATGTAATCTGTCTACGTACGTATGTATGTATGCTTGTTATTATATGTATTATGTATGTATGCTTTGAAAATGTTAGTGAACAATGTCTAAGAATGTAATAATCTGGAAAACAGAACTCCAAGTTTATCGCTGTTTTTCTACTTTAGAAATGGTCCATGCTTGGCGTGCGTCTATCGAGTTATGCGAGTCGAGTTATGGAGAGTACGAGAGAAGCGTTTGAGTGGCACGAGGCGAAGCCGAGTTCTTCTCTAGCTTCTCGAGTGCTCTCCCAACTTCCCAAGTGCATCCATAACTCGATAGATGCACAGCTAAAGCATGGACCATTTCTTTTAGAACATTGCCACTTTCAACGAAAACTGACAAAATATAGAATTCTCCCAAACTGTTCTGAGCGTTTTGATTGGTTGAATGCAATCAAGCGATATGATAGACGGACGGGCGTGCGTCTATCAAGATTTAGATGCATGTTTGCGACATACAAAAAGCGTGCGAAAAATTTCCAGCTATGTTCTAAATTAACATAGACACTTTTCCTCATCTCACCAGCTTGTCGACGAATGGTTCACTCGGGACGAAATTCCACTTGAAAAACAAGATGCAGTGTTTCGTAGTAGTGACATTCACATTCTACAACTGCGGAAAAGAGTTTCAAGGTGATAGTCTTTCTAAAGCAAGGTACTTTTGATTGGTTTCCGCAGCTGACTGGGATGACCAGGAAGAGTCATCGTAGTAGTTTGAAGTGGGCTTTGTGAATGAATGGGTGTCGGTTGATTGGATTGAAAGGGCTTCCGTCACTTGATAAACAACTGCTGGGTACACCGTTTTTAAAAATGTTTTCGCGATTAAACGGATCTCAACTGATTGCATTGCGATGGCTTCCGCAACCAGCTGAACCATCATGACAATTATGGCAGTTTACACTGAAATGGGTTTATTGGGTGACAGCTGCCGTTACTACACGAACCTTGACCATTTCAGTTAACACCAAACTTAATTAGCTCCATGTTTGAATGGAATTCCATTGATTGCATCGCCATGGTTTCCACAATTTGATTAACCTTTATGACAATTTATACTGAAGTGGATTCTACGATTTATTGTCAACGGCATGGCTTCCAAACTGGATACGTTATAACTCTACGTTATCATAGGTTCCGTAAACGATGACAATGGCACATTCTGTTTGCACGGCTTCCATAAGTGGATGAACGGTGGCTATGATAGTCAACACTGAAATTAGTTAAACGTTTGCATGGGCAACCCAAGGATTGCATCGCAATGGCTTCCACAACTAGTTAAACGATTATGACAGTTTACACTGAAATGAGTTCTTTGAGTGAATGGCATTGGCACATTCTATTAACAAGGCTTCCGTAACTGGAAGAAAGCTAGCCATGACAGTTTATGCTGAAATTAGTGAGACATTTGAATGAAAATCCAATGTATAAACCATGACAGATTACACCATGAGCTCATTTATTAAGAAAGTTATCTCCCACCAGCAAACAGCACTTCTGTTGTATTGCGTCTTTGAAGGCGTCGTTCTATTCCACAAATTCCCAACGTTTCCTACCCATTCTCCCTTTGGGTTTCGCTGGGCGTCCGTGGTTGTTAGGTTCAGCGATTGTACCAGAAAAGAATGCAGAAACATGGGTAAAAACGCTATGTACTGGGGATTTTTGGAGCAGAACAAAGAGATCAAAGACACAATACAACAAAGGTGCTGGTAGGGAGATAACTTGATAAGCCTAATGTCTCCCACAACTCATGATTATGCTGAAATTGGTTCCGTGATTGAATTATCATGGCTGGTTTCATTGCAATGCTTCCGTAACTGACAGGAACAAAACAGTTAACGCCAGAAGAGGTTTTATGATAGAACGGACCTCTAATGACGAATTGCATTATCAATACTTTGATAACTGAATGAACCACAGACACTTAAACTGGGATGGGTTCCACGATTAAATGAAACTCGATGGATACGTTGCCAAGACTTCCATATTCATTGGATGAATTATGACGACTATGGCAACGGTTCAGGCAACATCTACTGATAACCAACTTTACGATTTTCTCTTTTCTTTGATTTGTCACCTAGTCCTCCTCATTGTTTCTTGTATGAAGAAGCACAAACCGGCCGAAGTGCAGACATTGGTTGAGAAAGAGAAAAGTAACGGGATAATTTGTGTTTCGATGTTTACGCGGCCAGCTGCTCAGTAATTAAGCTTCTTGTTCTGCGCCTTACTCGCATACAAAGCCGTATTGGCTGCTTAAACTCCTTATTTAATATTAGAGACGGACCATTTAGTTTTGAGGGGAACGGTGTAAACCGAAAAAAAAAATTGCTTAAGCCCCTTTTTCTCAAAAATAACTATCGAGCACAATGCAGGATATAGAAAAAAAACCCGCTAAAAGTGAGGAGCATTTTTCTTTTTGACAAGATTTAGAAATTAATTTTGGTTACAGTGAAGCAAGGTTTGAAGTTTTTAAAATATCGTGTACACGTAGGCCTTCGATACCCTACTGAGAGGTTAGACTGGCAAAACTGACCAAAAATGGCTCAGTCAACTAGCACTGTTTCAAAGGCTGTCTAATAAAAAAGACTTATAAATTTGCCTTTATAGCATGAAATGGAACCCTTCATTGTTCCACCAAAATTTCCTGCGAAAACCTTTCACTTGCATACAGTGTATTTTTAAGCGAATGCATCTTTAATTTTAAACAGTTTGCAAGCCTATATACAAAATATACAAAACACCCCAAATATATGGCCTTAGAAATATTTACACGGTTTCCTCAGGAAGCTGGTTCTTAGTTATTGGCCAATACTTGGTCAATTGTAACCAATATTTACAATTTCACGTTATCCAGTTGTCAAAGGTTCAGTTTAAATTTGAGTCCGGGTGCAGCCTTTGGTGTGAAAGTCCCATACCACACTTGGCCTTGCACATCTGTGAATGTGCCGTGACCTTGAACCCTGGTGATGATTCGATAATAAAACTTTAGTATGGTCTCCCACTCAAACTAAGCACATGCAGCGAACTGTTGACAATACATCCCGATATTTTTCCCTATTAAACCAGGCTTATTCAACACCAGGGTGCGAATTAAGGGTTTTGCCTGACCTACAAATTTTCAGTTTTGCGCTTTGGGGAATACTTATTTTTCCATAAAAATCCTTATTTGAAATTTGCAGGTGCTTTACTATAAATTGGATTAGCCTATAAAACTGAAAACTTGTCGGCGCGTTATTCGCACCCTGAATACACCATTGTGCTCATTAAACAGATCTAAATGAAGCAATTAACTGAAGTTCTTGTTGAGTTTGTGAGACAAAAGTGATTGCGAAACACGCATGTTTGTCTTTGAGCACACAATTTGCAGAAGTAAAATGTTGCATTGAAGGTGTGAGAAAAATAGATAGTTGGGTGGATTGGGAAGAAATGGCTATAATTATTTGTATGACAATGGTTGTTAGATTACTTTGCTAAAGCACTGAAGATAAGCCGTTCGTAGGCAGATAAGATATGTGGGTGTGTCTTTGCAAATGTATTGTGTAACCTTAAACTATTATTAATGAAGAGTGGGCAGAGAAAGCCCATCACTGATCCTTAAGAGACTTGTGAAAGCCAGGGCTTTAATGTGGGATTTTCAAAATATTAATGTAAAAAATGCTCTTACTAGCCTAGACCATTATTAAAAGAATATGTTTTGGGGATTTATTTGTCATGTGAAAATCAATGGGAGTGGGTAGTGGCTTTTTGGCAGACTATCGTTTTCCTTTTGTACAAAATAAAGCAGGAAGATCAGTAGAATACACTTCAAGAAAGGCGTTCTGACTTTCTCCAATTCAATCCAAGGCAGGTAGGCAGATACTTTAAATAATAGTTACACCCCCAAAGGCTTTTCAGCTGTAGTGATTTACAACTTTTAAAAGGAAGAAAGTTAATAGAAAATCAAATTAGTATTAGAATTAAAAATATAAATGTATAAGCTTCTATATACTAGTTGAAATGTACTATTCAGTACAACTTCCTTGATTTTTTACATGCCCCACGAAACCCAAAAACAAAAGATTTTCAAAAAAATCTACAGGGTAGCAGACTTGCTAGTTAGCCATACACTTACTTATTCTCAGTAAAGTTGCCTTCATAGTATGAACCGTCTGGCCATGTGTATTTTCCAAAGCCATGGAATGTGTTGTTCACAAACTCACCCTACAAGTTATGAAGAATGTCAAAATAAATTGTAAAAGCTGAGTGACCGATATACAACCACAAAAACAAGTTGAAAGAAGTGTAAAGTTGTGGTTTCCAGTTGTGATGATCCAAGAATTAGGAAGCTACAATGTAGCCTGTAAAAGCCTCGATGTATCCATTGCTGAAAAGCACCGAAACGACTTTCAAATACATGTACATGAAGAAGCTCCATGCATTTGCTGCAACTTGCCATGGTAATGGGTTGAAAAGTTAGCATACAGTAGAACCTAGAGATGACCAATATTGCACACTGCTCTTGATGGGTGGAATAATGTTCCTATTAATCAAAACATATTGAGGACCTGTCTACCAACCTCACACACTGTTCCTGATGGGTAGGATAATGCTCCTACAGTGTATTAATCAAAACATATTGAGGACAGGTCTGTCTACCAACCTCATATACTGCTCCTGATGGGTGGGATAATGTTCCTATTAATCGAAACATATTGAACATAAGTTATAAACTTGATGAAAATACCAGTGAAGAGTACACAGACATTATTTTCTATGCAATAAACTCTGACGTACGAGGTCTTTATTGCCTGGAAAACAATTTTACTAAAAAAATAAGTGAACATACATTGTTTTTTTATTATCATTTTGAAGGGGTGCCACTTGAAGGGGAGACTAGGGTTGCCTCTCATGTCTGTTATCTAAAGTCATCTCACCTTTTCCATTCATCTTATCATCCTGCCAATGACCTGTGTACTGGAGCCCTTCTGTTGTGACATGGTGTCCAAAGCCGTCTCTCTGTAGGCCAGCTGAACCCTCTATTTGACTGTACTCACCATCTTTAGATGACAAAAATGCATTACAATGTAGTCTGTTACTTGAAAAGATTTCACCAGTTACTTTCAATGACCATGTTTCCAGCCCCTGAATCGTTATTAAAGAAGATCCCCGTTGAAAAAAAACTAACTGCTCAAGGGATGAAACCACATCAAATTGAGCAACTGGCATTGCTGCATTGTATATTCAAGTAATGCAGTGTTCATGTATGTACCTACACTCAGATACATGTAGTTTTTATCTTGAAGAACGTGTAAGCATACAATCATGTGTATTCTCATTGGCACTTTGCTTAAATTCAAGCTTTTTGGTGACGAAATTAATTTCACATTGAACATCAGTAGAGTCATGTTAAATTTATTTATTTATTTATTTTCCAAAGATGCTAACAAGCCAAAAACTATAAAGTACATAATTTTACAAATGATTTCAACTGTTAATTATGCAAATATTACATGTCACTGATCAATTTCAGGTTTAGTGGTCCGACAGCCACAGGGGTACTCTGTGTAAAAGGGCAGGGGATGCTTGTTAGAACACCCCAAAATAAATTATTGGTGATATTACTAAATAACTATGACACTAATAAGTAGTTCTGGTTAAGAAATGGTCCATACAGTGAACTTGGCTTGTGTACAGGTATACTGAGTTGTGGATACTATTTCCTTTGTTCTGTTTATATTAGGAAGTACATGATTGATGAACAAGCAGCACCCGATTTTAGGGTCATCTGGCCATCTCAGATGACTAGAGTCTGTGTGGGAAAACCAATCAGAAGTTCAGTTATTCTTCAGATGCCCTCGGCTGATAATTTTTATTTCAAAGCATAGCCAACCTTTCGCAGATCAAATGCAAAAACATGGGAATTTGCGGAGTTAACTTTTGTGTATACCTTGGGAAAAATGAAACTCGAAAAGTCCAAAAGAGCAGACTCATTTCAAACTCAGGACCTTGGCTCCCAATGGAATCACTGAATGACTTTTGTTACTTAATTACAAAAATAGTTATTTTTAACCAATCAGTTAGTTAGCAATGCACAGATAAGTCAGTCTTTTTCAAAACTAGTCTCCCAGTGTTTCACAGATCGTGTCTGGCAAACCTAACAAATCCCCAGCTGAACTGATTGATTGTTATTAAACAAATATAATTATTACTTTGTGTTTTGACAAGAGGCAGGTCTCAGTGAGATTTCAACTTATGCATATTTGTGACATCTTTCATCAGTTAGCTATTAATTCACTTTTTTTAGCAACAACACTGCTAGCAAAAAACAAGCAGTTGTGTGATAGTTTGTTAACTAATATGTAGCAACTGGTTATATGACTCATTTGAGGTGGAACAACCTCGACTTGCAAGGGGTCACCACACACAACCTTGGCTGTCCCACATTCAACCAGCAATTTTCCTGAAATCAAACCCTGACAATAATAATAATAATAATAATAATAATAATAATAATAATTATAATAATAATAATAATAATAATAACAATAATAATCTTTATTTCTCAGGATAAAAGGTAACAAGTAAGCTCCTAAACAACTCTGAGTGTTTTTGTTGGTTAGTGCAGACACAAATTAACTTAACAGATGCACAGGCATGCATCATTCAAGGTTTAGATACATGATTATGCAATTGTGTACAATTGCCAGCTACTGTATATTTTATTCGTTTTCAGCTAAACTTTTCTCTCCATGTATTTAAGATATTGTACAGTTGTATGAGTGTGAAGCATTGAGGATTCTCTTAACTAAATTATTTTTATAGCACTACTACTATTATATTATTTGTATTATTATTAATTTTTAATGTTCATTATTCAAACACATGCAATCTGATTCATCTTGACAAACTACATGTAAAAGTATGCTGGACCTGTGAGGTATTTATTACACTATGTAGAAACAGGTTATACTACACTGTGAGTAGCGTTGAATTTGCAAAGAACAAACTGCACACTGTATGCTTACCATACTTGTCACCATTGGGGAAGATGTAGACGCCTTTTAGAAGAGTTGGGACTAAGAAAACAGCAAAATCATTAGTGTCCTCAGTATTTGATTTATTTTAAGCCAATATTTAAGCTGTCATCCAAACTCACATATTACTGTACAGGTATTATGCTCAGAAGAAATACAACAGATTATCTGTTCCAACTCCACAAGCCCTCTGGTACAGACAATCAACATTGATTTGAAACCAAGAAACCACCAACTGATTTCAAGGACAGCAAAACAGGGTTGATTGGTTGCTGCAAAGACATAGTTACCCGTCTCAACTTGTGCCTTCTTGTCTTGTTTCTTTGTCGGAGCTGTTCACATGTACAAGATAACACTAACAGTCATCAGTAGTTCACACATGTACAGTACTAATTTGCAGTAATGATGCAGCTTTTTCCACTGTAATGTGCAGCTGTCAAATATAAATTTAGCTTATATCAAACATGCAAAAAATTGTCTTCTAAAGGAATGGTCATTGTTAACCTCATGTGGTGGATTTTTATTAGCAAAAGCTCTCATTAGTGAACATTATTTAAGACAAACAATTGTTAAAATTAATCTGACACTTCATAAAATGAAATGCTTTTCTTGAAAGCTGTGATAAATTTATTTATTATATGGCTGAATGGTTTTGCGTGCTGTGATTGGTCAATACCAAATCTGTAAGTAGCCGTACGGACCACTAGCTCTCGATCACCTTTTCAAAACCAGAATAATAATAAACATCTTATTAGCCTCATTTGCTCAGTCCGTTCGGCAAGTTATGGATCCTCATATTTTTTTTCCTTCCTTGCTTTCATGGCCCTCGTGCTCGGGCCATAAAAGGAAGGAAAAAGTCGATCCATAACTTGCCATACAGACCTCTCATTCGGCCAATGAGAAGTATTTATTAACCTTTGAATTCAAAATTATTAATTTTATATAAAATTATTTTAGAAGTGCAGTTAACAATAATAATTACAATAAACCTTTTGCAACTTTTTAAGAAAACAAAACATACTAAATTGGTAAAATGCTTTGAAACATAAAAGCACAATACCATTTTCATTTTAATGTCATCTTCAGGTACATATGTTTGTATACACCAAACACCCTGAAGATAACATTTAAATAGTTAAAACTATAATTTTTTTTTAAACTTTCAAGCGCTCTACCAATTATTGGTGTTGTTTTAACAATAATGAGTGTTCAAGAGTAAACTTAGTTTCTTCATAAATACAGTTTTTTCACAAATACGTGCTTTTCAGTGACAGCAAGTAAAAATGAAACAAATTTATGGCCTGAGGCCCTTACATGACTTTCCACACCTTTGCATAATGAAACTGCTCTATGATAAAGTATAATACAAAGCTGATATTGGTAGCTCATGAAGCCCGACACACTCAAGACGCAAGAGCCGAGCAAAATATCTTACCAGGCCATTAGCTCAGCTGTTTTCCCAGTGAGCACATAAATTTTGATGAGGCAAAAACTATCAAATATGTCAGATATTTGCCTCATGACCTTGCAAGGAAAAAACCTCACCAGAATTTACCCGCACAAGGGAGGATACAGCTGAGATAACAACCTTACTCCACTTTTTGTCAGCTGTTCCGCTCACTTTCTTCGGCCCTTTACATATTAGTTTCATGACCTCACAAGGCAAAAGTCTCATCAAAATTTACGTGCACACAAGGGAAAATACCTGAGACAATGGCCTCACAAGACTTTTGGATCAGCCATTTTCTCTTGTGTGCGCCGGGCTTAAGCTATGAACACCCTTTTTCAAGTAAATCGATGGACGCATATGATAAAAGGTTATAAAAAATCGTCACACAATAATCTTTATCGCTTTGTGATCAACTAATAGCGACATCGATTTCTTTAACAAATTGATAAAGAATCAAGGATTTTTCAAACAGGTCTTTTGGATTGATTTTTGCTTTTGTTTATAAAAACACCACCAAAAACAAACAGTCTCCTTATTTTAAGAGTCTTTACCCCACCGGTGCACAAGCATTATTTTCATTGATCATCAATATCAACGTTATCATAAATGACAAATAAAATAATTAATTCAAAAACCCCAGCAGAACAGTTTAATTGTCCCTGGCCATCTGCGCAGTTTGTTAGACCTAGCATGTGCGCATTCCTAGCATTAGCGAAAGCTAACTTAGGATAATCTATTTAAGTATTTAAATTGCTGGGTAAAAAAGAGGTAAAACTTGGAGTGCAATTATAGTTTGTATTAGCTTGCTACTTACAAATTTTGTTTAGTCTATTACCTTTGGAATATTTCCGCTGTTTCGCGCCATGTGTGTATGGGACTATAAAGTCACTAACAGAGCTTACGAAGTGTGTCCAACTTAGAAAGTTTGCATGGAAAAAATGCAACATTGGCTTACCTGGCATGGCTGTGTGTAACTATACAGATTATAAAAGGCTTGGTTTTGTTCAAAATTTCTTGTTTATATTTCAGGTGAAAGCTTCTTCGTGCAAAATCAGAATTTCGACTCCATGGCAATCGACGATGGCAAAGCATTTCGGGAAATCAAAAGTGCGTATATGTCGCATATTCTGATTGGATAATGTAATGGATATAATAGCGCTAACGTGATTCGTTTTTGTATTGAAAATCTAAATTTTTATTGGCTGAAACTTTCTGTGCCTGGTTATGAGAATTACTTGATGATCTATTCTGGAACAACTAATCTAGGAATCCTGAGACTTCATCGAAAGACAGTTAATATGGCGTTGGAAAACGGTTAATTTTTTGGAACATTTCAAGGTATTAAGACTTTCTAATGCTCTATTTCTATCTTTCCATCCATTTATCATCTGTCCCCAAAGTCTTAAGTTTCTGTGTTCATGTATATAACGTATTTGCTGGCATTCGAGTTGCAGTGCGGGGTATGGTGAAGGAGAAGACACCGAGTTTAGACGCTGATGGCACAAAACTGTCTGGTATACACAGTTACCATCATGAACAGGGCAAACGAAAGAGACAAGCAAAACATTTACTTTCCGGTGGGATTGCTGGAGCTGTCTCGAGAACTTGTGTTTCGCCACTAGAAAGAGTGAAAATCCTGTTCCAGGTACAGCATGTAATGATGTATGTGTATCACTGAATGTCAGATCGCTTTTCCCGTGGAGTGAGTGGCACGATTAAAACTGGCGCCGGAACCATTCTTGTCTGACATGATCTGAGCCACTAAAAATAATGAAGCTATGTTCACGCTTCATGTACAATACAGAATACTTAGTAAAATTGTGGAGATGTGTGAGCCAGGAAAACGTCTCTAAAATCCGCTGCAGGTCAGTCTCAGTGTGCCAATGTGTCAGCTACCCCTAACCCGGCCCTCTTCCAACCCTCACCCCAACTCATAATTAAGCAACAACTTTGAAGCTTTGATTTTAAAATTCCCAACACCAGGCCAAGAAGGGCTTGGAGATCAAATGCCCCATTCGGCCCCCACTTTCATGGAGATCAAATGCCCAATCCAGACCACCAAGAGATAGGGTGAGGACATGAGCAATTCTAGACATCACAAAATGTCTTTCTTTCCAAAAACAATTAGACTGCAGTGTGTTCCTTAAGGCCGGGAAATGGGGTACATCAGTTGGGGAAGTAGGTACACCTGTCCTGGGATCATGGTCATAAAAAAGCCGGGTATGGGTTCAACAAAAAGAAAAACAAACTGGTTTCGTTCATTGATGAATTTCTGCATAAGAACCACAACTTCAACAGTTGTTTCACGTTCACAAGCCAGTCTAAAAAATAAATCAGGTGTCTGAG
>JAOBRG010379165.1:0-11285 GCA_027574985.1 Umimayanthus nakama
ATATGGCATAAAAAACGAAGAATGTAATTTTTTGCTTCACTGATTCACTGGTTTGTTATATGCTAACGTAATTATTCTACTCAGTGTCGGTGAAAAGCCCAGCATATCCACCTCGCCGCATTCGCGGCTCGGTGAATATCCTGGACTACTCACCTCCACTTCGGTGAATAATTGCCTGATATACCGTGTTTGATGAACCAATCAGAGCGCGACAAGTGTTACCCACCAGTTTGGTTCATACTAATGCAAAGTAACACCTTCGTGATTCGTACTGACTGGTAAACACAAAACTTTAGTTAATTTTTTAAGGTTAATAAAAACATTTCTCCAGGACCAAATCCCTTATACTTTTTCAAGGTGAAACAACAAAAATGGCTAGTAAACGCAACCATTTTAGTTAGCAGTTTAGACGCGTACAAAACTGTTGGTCTCATAGCACCACAGAAACTACCACGTTGTCGAAGCTTTTCAAGAGATAACGAACAAAAATAATTCAGAATCCGCAAGAAAACACCCTGTAATTGACTCTACATCAAAAACAATTGCAAACTTGAAGTGGCGGTAAACTATAGGCTGTTTTCTCAGAGTACGGAATCATTCCGCCCATTCTTCCAGGAGAATTCCAAGAGTATAGGGAGAATAAAATATTTTAAAGGCGTTTCCCAGGGCCCTGACATGAAGTTACAAAATTCAAGGAGATTTCAAGGAACTTCAGGGTATTGTGAACCACGCACCTTTCAGGATAGCTAAAATCAATCATTATAGGAAAGTGCCAATACTTAAAATGTGCAAACCTAGAAGAATGATCTAAACAAAACACTGATATACTTATATATACAGGAAGTAGAATGAAACCCACCAGACAAACTTCACACTTACAATTCCTTGTTTCTTGTGAGTGATCGTTGAGCTGATATATCTGGTCTTGGATTTCATCGTTCCATAACTGCATCGATTCTTCGTTGGCTTTCTGAATTAGTTAATTTACAAATATCACAACTCAATTTGAAAACGTTTAAGTTTTTTAAAATCTTTATACCATTTCATACGTAATTCCACTTAAATTATCACACTTAATAACAAGTAATTGGTTTTGCAAGGTTTTGTGAACACATGCGTGTGTTCCTGACGCACCACAAATGAGGCTTTAAAACAACTTCTCAAGGGAAGGCATTAGAGACGAGGTTCCAGCATAAAGAGGGTGGCCCAGGGGTTTCACACCTTCAGTTGTCATTCAGCCATCATTGAGACAACATTTCATTTTACACTTCACTGATTTCTCACTTGGTGCTCACATTGCAAAACTCAAAATGAAATATCTAAGTTCTAAGTTTCATTACCTCTAAATTAGCTTTCGCTAGTGGCAGGAGGGTGCAAGAAAAACAATAATAATAGTTACAATAATAATGGTATAGTGAAAACAAATAATGCCTCGTGCAGGTGTAAGTTCTTAATACTGTATTAAATGTACAAGTGAATGTAAAATATCGAAATTGGAGCTGTTAAGATAGCCAAAAATTACAAAACAACGCCAGTAGTCATTACCCATCCACTATCTTTGCTCTTACAACATGAAACCCCACTTTTCAGAATTCATGTATTTAGAACGAGAAGACTCATACACAAGCCAAGTTATTCCTGGTTGCAAAATTTGAATTTAAAATTAGAAGCTTTGAGGCGTGAAAAGAGGAGGGTATTGGTCTTTTACACCGGAACCTTGTCTTTGAAGGTCGATAAAAGTCAAGTGATAATGATAATCACAACTCCACTGATGGACCCTCTACAATTAGCTGCGAGGGTACAATGGGATCGCAACAGCTCCGCGCTAACAGAAGCGTTTTAAACTTCAATTAATACAAGCACAAGTTGAGTTCTTGCTAAAACAGAAAAGCTCAACCTATCACAATTTGTAAAATTTGATTTCTTGCTTTTCAAATAATTCGTCAGGATTTTTCTTGAAGAAAGAACTTTAAAAAGCCAAAACACCCGGTATTAATAACTTTCTAGATGACTGGTAACAACACTCTTATTTTGCGATCGATGTAAAAAGAATCAACTGGAACATCTTGTTTACTTGGGAACAGGCTTAGAATAATATTGTATCCAAAAGTACTGCCTCGTCTGTATAGCAGCCGTGAATTGTCATAAACAGTGCTTGGTGATCACGACAACTACACAAGGATTCGAACAGGGTTGCCACTATTAACTGGATGTGAAATTCAAGGACTTTCCCAAGACTTTCCAGGACCTTTACGAACAAATTCAAGGGCCTTCTGTACCAAAAAAACTTGTTCTTCAAAAATGAGCTTAACAGAATTCGCTTCTTTGCAAAAATCGAGCCTCCTTTTCTATTTTCATACATTATTACATTGAAGGTGTAATGTCGGGTTATGACAAACAGCTCAGTTTCATTATTTTGTACAGTTTAAGCTGAAATTTTTGCCCATTCCAGGATTTCAAGGACCACGACCCAAATTCAAGGACTTTCCAGGGCCTGGAATTTTTTGCTAATTCCAGGACTTTCCAGGATTTTCAAGGACCGTGGCAACCCTGTTCGAAAGACTACAATTTTCATCTGTTGGACACTGTTGTTTTCCCGATCTCATCCCGAGTTCCAAAGTCCTAGAGCAAAGATTAGGTAAGTTTCCAAAAAGCAGTACAAAGAGGTAAATAACTAAAGCAACTGATAAAACAAACACATGTCTGTTTTCTTCCTATCCTACAAAGCAGCTCCAGCAAGGTTATAGTATAAAAAATGGTAAGTATTCTACAAAACACAACCTGGAAGATCGCAACCTTCGAGGTATAATCTTAATGTTCACTAACCTGCGCTTTGTTTGCTTTTTCTGCTGCTAAAACCATCTGGTAAAGCACTGCATTATTCTCTTCTACATCTGAAAGTTTGGCGGCTTGAACCTGTAGAGCTCTAAGAGTCTCTGAAGGCTCTCCTCTATCGATGGCTTCATTGATCACAGAAATTGCTGAAATTACTATTGTAGAAAAAACAGTGTCACCACTCTCACTAAGGTCTTCACTGATAACTGCTGTTCAGGTGACTATATTCTTAACAGCAAGTAAAAAGTTTTTCCCTTCAATACTCTCACAGAACGTATTCTTTTACTCCTATTACATGTAATTATAACAACTCCGTTAATTGAAAGCACTTTCTATGTTATGCTAGAACTGGTAAAATGGCAATAGTAATGTGAGGTTGTATCGGACATCGTTTTTTTTGAAATTTTGGAAGCCGGAGCAGGTGGTTATTCTCGAAATTTCTTCCTTTTGTCTTCTCTTAACCCGTCTCTGAAACTTGAAACAATTAAGAATAGACAAAAGGAAGAAATTATCGGACTTCGGAAATAGCAAGTGATGGTGAGTCACGGTAGAGAACGGCAATTGCTGTCTGAAGGCGTAAACGAAAGTTGCAGGTAGGGGTAAGTCAAGTGATGGTGAACGATGGCAGTTTGATAAAAGCAATTGTGATCTAAAGGTCTGTTGGGCAACGGAAATATCAAGTGATAACAAGTGATGGTGAATGATGTTTGATAATGACCTGACTAGGAATCTAATTACTTGTCAGAAATTCACTCTGAGTTACATTACGGCGTAAGATTCAACGGAAAGAAGCCATATCAATTCAAAAAAATTCTTCTAAAATTTAACAATAAGTTAGATAATGATGCAGCTCGTAAAACAAAATCCAATTAGTGCATCTCTCTAATCATCGACTGAAAAAAATTAGAAGTTTATGCATGTTTCCTTTTGTCAATTATTATGATTGTATCAGTTTACTTGTAAGTCTTCTCCTTGGTGAAACTGAATGAGCAACTTGACATAATTCGGTATAACTACTGCTGATTTAAATACCTGACAAATTCTAACCCAAACACATACGGATTTGATTTCACTTACAGTCGTGTTCTTCTTGCACCATGGTGTTCACGTAGTCAACGCAAATCTGTAACTCCATCTGAGTAAGGTCATCGCGCTCCACACCACATTCCTACAGAGCAACAGGCAGTGAGATTCCTATTAACCGTTGAAAACAGTATCCTACACAATCCTTCAGATGCACTCCCTAAAGTAAAACCACTGTAAATGGAAGGCAGCAACTTCAGTGAAACAGGATCCTGAAGTCGAATGATTGCAACTAGTTCATACCTGATCTCTATTGTTGAATGTTTAGTTATTCTAGTTCAAACGGTCGAACCAAAAGAAGTTTATTTTAATTCCCAACAATCTGTTGAGAACTGTATCCTTACGATCCTTAGATGCTCTCCCTAAAGTTAAAAATCACTGCAACTGGATGGCAGTAAATGTAGCTTCAAAGTAAGGTTTCTGAAGACATGCGAATGCAAGTAGTTCATACTTACATGATCTTTAGTGAAGAATATTCAGTCATTCAAGAAACAATCGAACCAGACGAAGTTAATTTCAACTCCCAACAATAAATATAATAATAATTTTCCGTTGAAAACTTTAAAGTTAAAGAAGATTCTGAAGACAAATGAAGTCCTGTAGATAGTTCGTACATGATCTTTATTGATGAAAGATCAGTTGTTAAAATAACGATTAAACCACAGGCGAAATTAATTTAAAAGTGATACCATTGTTGCTTCAAAGGTTGTGTTGTACAGATTGTTTCAACTCTAAATAATGTATGCTCGGAAACAATCCGAAAAGATTCGATTAGCTCCCATAGTTATTTCGGGTGCCCAGACACCTTATATTCGTTTAATTCAATTTCTATTTTTTTGTACAAAGCGGTGCAAATAAAAAATTGTTGTTGTTGAAAAAGATGTAACGTCATACGTGTAATAATGCTGAAAGAATTGACAATAGCTGTTAAATAACTGGTTTGTGCAGGTCGGATCACACTGAGCAACTTTTTTAAAGCCACACAGAAAAACCAAAATTTATTTTCCAGCATTGTTTTTCTATAACTCGCATTTTGAAGGGTAAGGAAAAACACAAGAAAGCCATAGCACTATGGCCAATACGTTACTAGTTACTCCTGACAGCTAACTATGGCAGCCAAAAACAACACACACTGAATTTGCGTGTATAGCTAACCGAAGACCATCTTTATAAAACAAACCTATCCGAACTAAACAGTTCTATATATCTTAATGTGCGTGAATATTAAAAATCTTACTTTTTAAAAGGAAAATCTTTTTGAAAAACCAATAACAATTTTTTTTTCTCACACTTGCTTTGTGCAATCGATCCTTCTGCCATGACCATCAGTTTTTCTAATAACCATATCTAAGATCAATTTATCGTCCTCCTAGGTCCCACATAAGACATGAATTTGAATCAAGTCTCTAATATCCATACCAGTGCCTTTTCTTGTTTGACAGAGACAAAATGGTTTAAATATCTGTTACTGAGTGACTCGTCAACCATCTCCAGCCCACTGGCTTCTGATTCCATGTGTCTGATCAGTTCCTCGTTGTTTTTCTTCTCAATAGCACTGTTAATTGCGACAACTGCACTCAAAACTGCAACACACAATTTAATAATTTGATTAGTACATTTAGTCCAGTTGTTCCATGTTTATAATTATCATATTAAATGTCCTGTGCCCAATAAAGGTAACGTCTACAATACACCCCTCAGATAGCTCGAGCTATCATGTGTACCAAGTTGCAAATCGTGTATCTCTGTTTTATTACCGAACCATTCTCACCCTGTATGTGTGCTGCAATCTCTGAATGAGTAAGTGAGTCGTCCTCTCCGTCAGTCGCCTGAACAAGAAAAAAATTAAAGTCATTAATGAATTCATACGAATTTAAGTAAAACTATCTGTCTGATTGGAAGAAAATTTGTAAAAGAACTATAGACCAGGGCCCGGTTGCTCAAAGGTGAGTAAGTGCTAACTCAGAGTTAAATATTTAACTCACGATTGAGTTTACCTCCTTAAAGATTGATTTGGGTTGTCATTTTGGATTTACATATTAACTGGGTTTACTTCATGTATTCTTCAACAATAATTTGGAAAGACAAGATGCATTTTTAGATGAATTAATTATGTTCAAAATTTTGCCTAACCCTGGGTTAACTTTAACTCACCTTTGAACAACCGGGCCCAGGTGGTTTTACTTCTTCAAGACCTAATAAAGCTTTGCAAAGTTCTATTCCTACAGGTTATAAAGATGGTAAAGTAACTAATCACAGAAATCGCCATTAGTTTGATAGTTAGTTGCTGTTTCACTATATATATATTAATGTGTATTTATCCTTCACGTGCACCAAATACCAGAAAAAAGGGCAAGATTCATCAAAAATCACCTGTTGCTTCTCCATTTTTCCCATTTTCAGCCCAGTGTGGTACAGATAAGCACTTCTGTTGTGCACACGCGGTAACAGCGCCTCCGGCTTTTGTATAAGGGAAAGCGTCTCTATCGGGGTGCCTTCAGCCACAGACTTATTTATAGCCAAAGCCACGACCTCCACTGTAGTGTAAACACGTATTTAATCAGTTCCACAGCAGGTGTACATGGATACCTCCTGTTGCTTGTACAATGTAGATAATAGAGATCTTTAGATTTGACAAGTTCGACTTGAACTACGAGTACAACTTGTTGGTACAACCACATTATTGACGGGAGTTCGCAAAATCTTTGTCCGATCAAATCTCGTTGCTGTTTTCCTGTCTACTACAAGACTTCTTGAAGATCTCGCAGTCAGCATTCCGAGTTCAAAAGCCATGAAGTCGTACTTGAAGTCAGACTCGTAGTCAAATCTTCTAACAAGTCGTTCTCGTAGTCAAACTCGTACTCGTGGACTCTAAGAAGTCGTACTCGTAGTTAAATCTAAAGTTCTCTAAGAAGTCGTACTTGTAGTCGAACTCCTAGTTAAATCCAAAGGCCTCTACCAAGTCATTCTCGTAGTCAAACTCGTACTCGTGGTTTCTAAGAAGTCGTACTCGTACTCAAATCTAAATTTCTCTAAGAAGGCGTACTTATTGTCAAACTCGTACTCGTAGTCAAATCTAATGGTCTCTAAGAAGTCTTACTCATTGTCAAACTTGTACTCGTAGTCAAATCTAAAGGCTCTATGAAGTCGTAATCGTAGTCAAACTCGTAGCCAAATCGAAAGGTCTCTAAGAAGTCATACTCGTAGTCAAATCTAAAGATCTCTAAGAAATCGTCCTCGTGGTCAAACTCGAACTCAAAGTCAAATCTAAAGGTCTCTAATTCACACTTACTTTGTCTGTGTGTTTCGGCATTTTCGTTTGCACTTAACAGCAGCTGTTGTACCTCACTCTGATTCAGCTCAGCAGAGGAATCTCCGGTCTCCTTGTAAAGATATCAATACCAGTCAACAGTGGAAGCAGTTCTCGACAGGATGCACTCAGTGGTTGGAGCACAACCCGTCTGGGCGATTTTTTTTTCTACGCCCACTTCAAGATGGCGGACGCTTATTAGAACTGCAACATTGCGCACGCTGAGACTCGTACTTAAAAAAAAATTTGAGAAAAAAAAAGATAATGATGCCCAAGAAAGGTGGGCATGCAGGTTTCGAACGTAGGACCTCTTAACTAGGAGTAACTATTCACGACCAAAATGCGCGCAACAAGGCCAAGGCAAAGCATCACCTTAAAAAATAGAGTAAGAACTGGTTTTATTATATTATCATCAGCATCATCAACAACAACAAAAACAATACCAAGAACAAAATGTAGTAACAATACATTGAAACATATTTTTGTTTTGCTAGGTTTCAACCCAGTCGCTAAATTCTCAGGATTAACATTGATAGGTGCATAAAATGTGAACAAATTCTTCTTTACACACTGTTTGCACAGTAGGCACTAATCATACCTGTCGTTTCACTTCCCGTTTTTGTTTCATCATCTTTAGGTACCAGTTACCATTTGGAAGCTCAACCCCCTTCAGACAAGCCCCTTGGTGGGACAGGGCAGCTAGCAGCATGGTTGGGTCATCAGCATCCAATGCCGCGTCAATCTCCTTTAACGCTTTCTGCAGAGCTTCCTCTGCCTTCCTTCTGCACACCTCTTCATTGACTTTGTTGATGTTTCCTTGGATCTCGGCTTGGGTCAGCAGCGCATCGTAAACATCCATTTCATCTTTGTTTGGTGTCTGCAAAAACAGCCACAGTGCCCGACAGTAAAGTACACTGTATTTTCTTTTCTTTTTTTTATTTAAACTAAAACATTACGTATTTTACAGTTTCTTTGGAAAATATTTTCATATAAAGTCAGTTTAAAGGTGCAATGATAGTAAGATTGAAAGTGGGGATATTTTTTCTAGTTTTTCGGTTTCTTTAAGGGCTAAAGAAAGGCTTCCATTTATTTGCTACTAAATGTATCTTGTTTTCTTTTACGGCAGATTCCATCTCCAGCTGATATAGCGGAGTAAAGTATTTTCATTAGCAATTTACATAACCTATAAATGTATGGCTTGAGATGGAGCAAAGATTTATAAGTTGTCTACATACATGTAATTATTAAGCACTAAAACCACTGCTTCTCTGGTACACTGTTTATAGTAAACTAGTATTGACCCCCTGGATAACAGCATACAGTACCTTGGAAAATGCTCTCTCTGCTTTGGTCGACTTGGCCTCATACAAAACCCCCTGAAGCTCATCAGCATTCTCTGCATTTATATCCACTAAGTGTGCATTGGGGTTCCTTAAGGCTTCAAGTGTTGCCGACGCCACTTGATGGTCGATAGCATCATTAATTGCAATAACTGCTGCATGCACTGAAAATCACAACAGTTGACACAAAAATGACTGATGGTATTAAACGAGTTTTTAATTTAATTTAAAATTACTTTAAATAATTGGCAGTCTAAACATTCTTTAACTTTCGAGTCTGCAGTGATTTCTGCAAGGGTCTGGGAGCACTCATCATAGCTTGAGCAGGCACTCAAATCTAAACTCAAGATTCCTGAAAAATCACTTTGTTAGGGTTTTGTATGTAGTGCTCATGGGCAGACAGTAATTTGCTTGGCTCTGATCGAAGAACACACACAAAAAAAAACATTCATTCTTACATTGTAGATTTTAGGACACACCAAGCAGTCAACCACAGTCATCAACATCCTCACAAGTGCAAAATGTGAACATTTGCAAATTTTTTTACAAATTGCTTGGCTCAGATCAAAACAGCGCAGAAAAATGAGATGAGTTCACATTAGCTAAAAAAAAAGTAAGACTAACAGCAATTATTCTAAAATATAAATATAGAATTCTGGTAAGAAACTTGGATATTTTCGAATTTGGCCTTACTACACAGTTATGTACATTTTGTAATGCCGAGAAAAAAAGCTTGGTACTAAACATAACAAAAAGTGAAACATTCATTTAACTAGCAAGAGAAACATGTAATTTAAACACTTACAGGCAGCTTCGTCAACAGGCATCTATGGAATAAATTAGAAACAATTGAAAATAAGTACAATTATAACCCTATTGGCATTACAATTCTAACCCATATTATTTAGTATGGAAAACTTCAATGACTGAAACAAACATTCAATAGATCATTATCAGTACAGAAACTGGCCTTCTAGAGTACTGATCATTCCTTCATTTAATTCCAGTTGACACTGATATATGCAGCAATGGACAGACAACCTTTTAGTGTGTGAAGTTAGCACAACTGATCAGTAAATGTTACAGAATACATCTCAGTCTCTGACTCTCTCAAGCAGGAAGTCCCTGGTTCAATCCACAGCCTGGTCAAGGGTTGCACTTAGGACAACTTGGACCATTTACCACACTGACCATGGACAGGGACATTAAGCCAATGGTTTTGTCCCAGCATTCTATCAGGGGACCTAAACATCCCACGCACTTCTCAAAAAGAGTAGGGTAATGCTGGGGAATAACCGATGTGGTTTGTCAACATAAAGCAGTAGACATTTAATGTAGCATGGGACTCAGTATTGCGAACTTGTGTCCAACCTTCTTGGGTATTAAATCCAAAAAAAGTTAAATGGTTAATAAAAATAAAGCAGAATTTGCAGATCTGACCCACCTCATTTTCCAGTATGCCCCCAATCTTGCTGAATGCTGGCATCTGTATTCCATACTTTTCGAGCTCCTTTCTCATTGCACTGATTTCTTCCTCTGTAGAATCAGAGCAAGAGCCTGTCACATAGCAACAACTGAAACATGTTTCTACTTTGCCAGGACAAGATCATACACTGTGTCTGTCAACATATTTGGAAATCAGAAATCGGGACACTTTCATCATTGTTTTACCCCCTCCCCGCCCCCAATGCAGACCAAAGCTCCCCATCAAAACCCATGGGCACTTTGAGTGCTGGTCAAAAACCAGGGGAAGAGAAAGATCGAAGCAGATCAGTAAGGGCACTGCACTATGCACTGAAATCCATGAACTGTTCATACATGTAGATTGGTTCAATAAAGGAAATTTTTCTCAATTTGCAAAACGACTTTGGAAAATATTGATTATGAACTGTAAATAATACTTTAAAAACAGGCATGTTTTCAAGCTGAACTTTGGAAAATTTGGACATCCCAGTTTTTGTAAGCTTTGAAAGTCAAAAATCAGTACGGTTGACAGGTACAGGCAAAGGGAACAGCTGTAACAGCACTGTGTTTCCTGCTACTGTAGGTTAAAGTACCTCTGTGTGGAAATACTTGGATGAACGAAACAACTACAATTTTCATTACTTTACATAAAAGCGTCAGACCACATACATGTACATGCAGATCAGTTTCAAACTTGACCAGGTTTCTGTCATTAATCTTATGAAGAGATTTTAGAAGTAAATATTACACAGCAAAACCTACCAGTAAACTTTGCCTTTCCATATAAATCTTGTATTTGTGGAGCTAATCCCAACTTGAACAAAAACAAACTAAAAAAAAGAGAAAAATATCTTTATCTACTTTCAAGATTATCATGATTATTACTTATTATTTAGTACAGTGTATAAATTAAAATAATAAACAAAAACATGTTCTACAGGTACAACATGACTAAAATTAATATTGGTTTTACACAGGGAACAAAATAGCAGTATAAAAAGTGCAAAATGGCAGGCCAACGTACTGTAGGGATAGATTTGGCAAACCAAAAAAGGACAATTGGAAGCTAATACCGTATTTTGCCGTGTATAAGTCGACCTTTTAACACCAAAAATTCATGTCTAAAAATCGCACTCGACTTGTAGACGGAAAAAAAAAAAAGTTTTTTTTTTTATATATATATATATAATAGTAATTTAGTTAAACATCTTATAATGAGTTAGCACAGGCTTGACAAAGGTTGTAAAACCGAA
>JAOBRG010379198.1:0-11282 GCA_027574985.1 Umimayanthus nakama
ATGCATATATTACATATTATTTATATGTTGAAATATCATTCTATAAAACCTATTTCCTCATCTCTTCCTGATTGATAATTATTAGTAAGACCTTTCAACTCAAATAGCTAATCATTTTCCAGTGACACTACTTGTCTTCAGCGTCAACTGTAATCTCCCGCTCGAACTTTACATCTCGGCCGAATTATTTTGACTCACTGTCACTTTTCTGGTCAAAGGCAACTGCCATATTGGGGATACTGAAACGTATATATAAAAAAAATTTCGGTCTTGTCTCGTGTAAAACTTTAGTTTAAAACTGTTCAAGTTAAAAACCTAACTTTTTGTCACACCAGCTACCTTAAAAAATTGAAACCAAAATTTTTCCTTTCTTATTCCATCAAGTTTTTCAGCTATAAAAGGCTATAATCACATTTACTGAGTACCTATCACCCCTCCTGTTCATGTGAAAAGTGGTCACGTAGTACAAAAAATAACCACAAAAGTAAGTAAGTAAGTAATCTACCAAAGTTGTCATTTTATAGTCAAATTTGCATTGTATTATAGTACTGCTATTTTTCTTTCACGTTTTTGAAGCAATCTCCAATGTATGGCGCTGGAGAGCTTCACGTTGATTCCTCCACACACTTGATGGCTCGTACGTCGATCGAGATTGGCGCTTCCACCATAAACTTTACTCCAAACCATTTACTCTGAACCTTGATATGGTAAACAAAATTTTTTTTTGCTTCATTAAAGTCAGAAAAACATGAACCAAATTACACTGTAGAAAGACAGTGGTAAACTGAAAACAACCGAAAAGTACAACTTATTCCAAGCATGCATTAAAATTTAAACGTAAGAATATTCTCAAAACATAACCGAGAAAATGTCAAAGTTGGTAGGAAATAAGCACACCATTTGGTAGGTAAGTAAGTTGTTCACCCCATTTTCCAAAGTTTTGAAGAAGCAGGACATGTCAGCGAGTTGGAAGTAGTAATCCAACTTTTTAGCCATTTGGTAGATTTGGAGTCTGCTGCTCCGTCTGCGATATATGTTTCGGGAAATACGGAATGGCATTTGACATTTCAATAGTCTAAACTCCTTTTTTAAAAGTGTTGTAAAAACTTGGCCATATCATTGCTAGGCAATAATTATTAAGTATTCCCGTTAGAGGTTATCCCTCTATAGTAGATATGCAATCACTTCTAAATGCTAATGGCCCCCAAATCTACCTAATCCATCAAGAAAATGAACCAACAAATAAAAACCAATGAGCGAGAGCAAAACTAGACGATGGAACAATCCAGCAAACAATCTAAGGCATAAAAGTGACAAAAAAGAGTTTAAATAGAAAGGTGGCTGGACAGATAAACCGACTTATGGTTTCAAGAACCAAAGCACAGATACGATGGGATCACCAAAGCGATGCATGAACTAACGTAATTGTTTGATTTGTCTCCCCTTTTTTTAGGGAGGGGGAGGGGTGGCGATGATTTTTACCGTAATACTGAATTTGCAGAAAATGCGGAGAGAAACTAGTTTACCTTCTCAAAATGTTCTGATCTCAGCGCTGAATACTCCATGAGGATTTCCCTGAGTTCTCTTTCCTTCCTCAGATCAAAATGGTCTAGCTCGTTGGAAAGGTCCTGGCACATCATCTCCAGGTTTGCTTTGGCTTCTGCACAGCTTGAATTGGCCTTAAGAGTAGCATGACATGTAACTTCAGCTTGGTGTGCTTCGAACAATTTTAAAATAACCTATTTTTTTCTTCGTAACCTTGGTCCCACACATCAAAAACTGGGTACTAAAATTGTTCTAATATGATTCCTACACACGATATGGAAAAGTTTTGAGCTGAAATCCAACTGGTAAACAAAATGAAAAAACCGAGTCAACGCACACGCTTGGCATTTGTTTGAAATATTAAAATAAACTGAGTTCATTTCAATTGTCTTCGTTAGCTAAAAGGATTATCAAAGCTGTTTCCCCACAGAACATACGTGTTACTCGGATCACTTCGGTAAACGGTTCCAGTCATCTTAATGTTTCTGAAAAGGGAAACGCGCCAAATGTATTCCAAAACAAGATTAGCTATCAAAATGATAATACCTACACTTATTCTGGACCCAATCCAATTAAACACTCCGTTGAAACATTCATAACACCCCGAACAAGCAATCGTGCATAGCTAGCTCTGAAAATTCTCTCATCTATATAGTTATTAAAGAGTCACACCTCCATCAACGGCCCATTGCTATTTTGGAACTTGAATAAAGTGAAAATTTTATTCATTACAGTTTTTGACGATTTTGCACTGTATCTGCAGCAGAAAGAGCAGCGTTTTCAAAAAATATATTACTACTGCTTTGTGGGATTGGAGTGGGGCCATAGTAGAATACAGCATTTGAAGGGTATTTACACCGTCTCACAAAGCCAACGAAGTCAAAACTGTGTGGTTATCACACAAACTATCCAAGTATCGCTACTCACTTGTGCCCACTTTTGCGTTAGTCGATGACTATCCATCTCAGGATTTTCCGACCCACTGTCCTGTGGTAACAAAGAACATGAAATAGGAAGATGTTGCTGAGTGATAGGCAAGGGAAGGCAGGGGATGCATGGAGCTGCACGTGGTATTGTTCTATGAGCTTCAAAGATAAGGAATCTGACAATAAGTTAAAGAAAAGAAGAGATGAGATGTATACACTACTAAAAAAATACTGAACACCGAAGGTGAAAATGATCTGCGAATCCCAGGTGAAAGGCGTGTGCATGCACATTCTTCTCAATATAAAGTTTACAATCACTCCAACCATTGGCTTTTTGAAAACTTTCCTTGTTTCTGTGTAAAGGAAGTACATATAAAACAACGAGAATACTTAAGTTGTTACTACTAGCCGCCTCAGTCGAAAGCGCTATCTGGTTAAGGGTGTTTTTAAAGATTCTTAGAACATAAGGTATATTTTTACCTTCTTTTGTTCGCAAGCTTTAACCTCTTCATCCCAGTACAAGAACCTATCAACAGCAGTATTAACTCTCTCAAGTAGAGCCTAAAATGAAACAAATGACACGAAACTGTTAGTCAAAGTAGTCAATTCGGTGCAACAACCAAAAATCGTTACCATGTTTATAGGAATTATTTCAGAATAACTTGAGCCAATTTTGTATACACCAAAGGTTTTAAAACATTAAGCCGGCGCCAAACAGACTGGTGAAAACTTTAAAAAAATCGTTGAAACTTTACCGTTATCGTTCTGGTAATGGAATAATGGACAATAGCTGATCGAATTACACGAGTTATGTTTTGATAACTAGAACGAATGTGCACAAAGTTGAAAAAGGTACTGTTTATCAACGTTTCTTTGCAGATTGAAGTAAAGTGAAAAAAAACCCCGGGCCACAGTAGTTAACTCCGTGCAACCATCACTATTAGACTGTGGTGCAACAAGACTTCAGTCCGGAACAAATTTGTTTACATTTTTAAATTCATCGGAGCGGAAACAGACTGTCTGCTGTCAAATACACGCTAGAACTTCTACTGCAAAGCTTGATCAAGACGGCTGATCAGAACTTATGATTATTCTGTTGACAACTGTTAGACGTCGGATAACTCATCACCCATTCAAGGCAGCTAGCTTACATGACGTGCAAGAGATCCTGCTAAAGGAAAAAGCCAGTAATTATTTCGTGGATTTTTCATCACGTTTATATATCATGCTATAACTTTTCTGATTTGTTTTGACAAATTATTCGCCTTTGAAGTGAAGAGAAAAACAAACAAAAAATATTATTACTTCAAGAAGAAAAAAAGGAAAAAGAAATTCGACACGCGTCCACCGGGATTCAGAGTCCGACGTGCTTAACCACTCTGCCATCAACACGTTACCACATGCCTATTTACAATACACATGGCTTTGACACGTTACTAGGCCCAAAACGCATGCAAATGGTTAGCATATTTCAGTGTGACACGAAAAAAAACAATAAGAGGCAGCGCCGAAATTTCTAGTCGGTGCCTTCGGCCCGAGTAATTAAATTAATGCGATGGATGTCTTCATGAAGCAAGGTGTTCCGAAACATGTTTTCAAAGTTTCTCTAGATCAAATGTAACAATAATTTAAGTAATGTAAAGGGTTAACCAAAATATGTTCTCACTCTTCATAAATGAAGCAAATGTTAAATAGGTATTGTGAATGGATGCTCTTTTCATCAGGCAAGTTATTACTAAGACAATTGTATCAGTATGAGGAAAACAAATTGCGGAGTTTTTCGAGTTTGTTTGACAATCTTGGGAGTGCTCGGGAATTGCAGGATTAGAAATTTCAAACCCACCATCTAATTTTTTCTCCTTTATTGTGTCCTTCGCCCATTTACAAAACAAAATATACTCACCAATGCGTTTTTGGTGTATTCCAAAACACTCTCCAAGTCACTCACGATCAGGTTTTCATCTACATTTTCCTGAAAACATCAGTATCGAACAAGATTTTTGCTTTAATAGTAAATAAAGAATAACCTTTAAATCGTTATCACAAAAATGTTTTTAAAAAAGTAGCAGGATGCTACAACAATTCGTGTTGTTTGTCAACACCGCTATTGAATTTTCAAAGAAATTATTCTATAAAAAAGACCGCTTTGTTTGAAGAACCAATAGATTTCTGGTTGCACATGAAAAATGATTGTGGCAACTCGGTAGTATTGCTACGTAACAATACTGACGAATAATATTAATAATATCAATAATAGTAACAATAATAATAATAACAACTACAATGATAAAATAATAAAAATAATAACGATGATAATAATACTTTAATACTTATATTGCGCAAATACATAAAATGACCAATCGCGCATTAGACTAACAGAAACACCAACAACTGCTCTATCATTATCTTATATCGTTTCTCATCTCTCTCTAGCAATGGCGATAAGACGAATAAATGTGTTACAAATAATGTCACAAATAAGTTCTATAAAGATTTCAACTTCTGGTCGAAAGCTCGTCACTGTCGTAAATTTTGAAAAAACGCAAAACTAGCGACATTTGAGAAAGAACTCAAAGCTATATAGTTTTGGATTATCTCATGGGAAGGGGTAGATAAATTTGATTTAGTGATGATTTGGCTTTTTATTTGTTCTAAATTTAAATTTAATTGTTAAGTCCATATGGAAACATCTAAATGAAATACACACTATATAGGTTATCATTATTGTTATTGTTGGAGTGGACCAGCAACGAAACTGACTCTCTAAAAACCACAAGATGATTATTTCAGCGAAAGCTTTAAGAAACTGGGCCTTTTAAATCAAAATCAGACCAATTAAAAGGGAACGTTATGTGTTAGAAAGCTCTCCCTTTCTACCAAAATCACTTAACTGTGCTAAAAATCACTCAAATTTTGAAGATTGTGTCGAGCTGTTTTACCCTGTTATCAGCATCCAGTTCGTCGCAAATTTTCCCAAGTGCTGCCGAAGCAACCTAAAAAAGACAGAAATGGAAAATTAGTGGTATAGTGAACGAATAAAACACAACAAGGGAAGAGAATCGAAGTAAAGTACATGGTTTACTCCGGGGTGGCTACAAATCTCTTTGCAAGAATCAAACAGATTCATATGTCTTCTTATTTTTCTTATTCTTTAGGTGAGTATGGGGCGCGAAACATGACAATATTACAACTAAAAAATATATGTTATGCCTTAAAAAAATATGATAAAATAAAAATATATATGTCATTGCCGCACTTTTCAAACATATTTATGGCAACAAAATCAAACATATTTATGGCAATAAAATCAAACATAATTATGGCAATCAAACATAATTATGGCAATAGAATCAAACGTATTTATGGCAACAACATACGATAACATAAATATGGCAACAACATTTTGCAAACATATTTATGGCAGCAGCAATTGTCAAACATATTTATGGCAATAGAATCAAACGTATTTATGGCAATAACGTACGATAACGTAATTATGGCAACAACATTTTGCAAACATATTTATGGCAATAGCAATTGTCAAACATATTTGAGGCAACAGAATCAAACGTATTTATGGTAATAACGTACGATACATAATTATGGCAATGGCATTTTGCAAACATATTTATGGCAATAGCAATTTGCAATAAACATAATTATGGCAATGGCAATACAAAGAGCATGCATTGGGACGAGGTTGGTTGCGGTTTGTTCGGAAGCGCATGCGCGTGAACCCTCGTTGTCAGCTGCCAGCGAATGTTTCAGATTAAACAAAATGGCAGCAACAGGGCAAGATTTGGAAACATTCCGCTTTGTCGAGAAGCTGAGCGCCATCTTCACACAAACAACATCAACATTTCAGAGAACACAGAGCGTAGGATGGATACTGCTGTATCTGTAATTGAGGCAATTTTATGTCAGTGCACTTTAGCTTCAGTTCGTGGTGAAGGCATAATCGAACTTCTGTTCGAACTTTAGTTGCATACGCTCCCATGGACGTTTGCTAATACGTCCGACGTTGATGCATAGGATTTCCCAATATTTAAGGTCCGATGTTTGTGCATAGGATTTTCTACAGTATTCAACGTCAGTCTAATTTTATGACGTCTGACGTTGTTGCATTTTACCTTCAATTGACAAACGATTGCCGTAGGTGCACAGGTATTCCTAACGTTTAACGGATAACGCCGTTGTACAGGATTTCCTATAGTGTTCAACGTCAGATGTTGTTGTAAAGATTTCCCAATGTTTATGACGTTTGAAGTTGTTACATTTCATATTCAAATGACAAAAGATTGCTGTAGATGCACAGGTGTTCCTAACGTTTAACGGATGACGCCGTTGCATAGGATTTCCTATAGACATAAGGTCAGATGTTGTTGTAAAGATTTCCCAATGTAATGATGTCTGACGTTGTTACATTTCATCTTCAACTGACTAACGATTGCTGTAGGTGCGTAGGAGCTCCTAACGTTTAACGGATGACGCCTTTGCATAGGATTTTCTATAGTGTTCAACGTCAGATGTTGTTGTAAAGATTTCCCATTGTTATGACGTTTGACGTTGTTACATTTTATCTTCAACTGACTAACCAATGCTGTAGGTGCGTAGGAGCTTCTAACGTTTAACGGATAACGCCGTTGCGTAAGATTTCCTGATACAGTACTTACCCGCTAATGAGAACCTAGAATTCAAGAAGCTGTTAGTCTAAAAACATCAACTTAGACCCCCTTTACAAAAGAACACATCTATCTATATAGCCTAAAACTTAAGACAAGTTCTTGTTTTAGAAAATGAACCTGAAAGATCTGCAAAAGACAGAAGAAATTACTCTCATACTTACATTTGGAAATTTTGGAAATACAACTCGGAAAACCTTATAGTCGTAGGATTTTATGAGCCGCTACAAGTACTGTATTCAACAATTGACATCTGATGTTATTGCATAGGATATTCTAATGTTCAACGTCTGACGTAATCACATAGGATTTCCTGATCAATATTCTTGATATCAAACATGAAAACCTAATGGCGTAAAAGAGAAGAGAAGACCTGGTTGACAGCAAAAACAGGTAAATACACCTGCCAGTGCTAACCTTGAGGTACGTTTCAGTCGGTTCCCCCTCAGCAATGGCCTTGAACCAGTGTCCGACCCCCTCTGTAAAACAATAAAACAACGCATATCTTTACTACAGGTACTGCCTAGAAACCTAGAGGCAGTATATCAACACCATGTCATCTTGTAGGCACACAGAACAATGTTATGTTATGCAACAGTGTTTACAGATATTTATCCTTGAGCACTGTCTGACAATGTTGTCACAAGAAGTACTCGCTACAAATCAAGTCATGTCGCACGCTCCTTCAAATGATGCACCCCTCTCTAATACGTCCACCTTTTAAGCATTCAAATTTGTAACAATTTTCGTCCCTTTTAAGCCCTCCTCCCTAAAATTTGTTACAAGCCCTCCTCTCTATTGAAACCCTTCTTTTCGAAATCTTTTCAAAAAGAGAAGTAGTTATAAGTAGAGGTTTAGTAAAACATAGCTTACGATTAGCAAATTCGAATAGTGTACAACAAGACGTACACTAACTTTCACAATAAACGGCCCACCTACGCCTTTACAATCATTTTCAATAACACATGTCAACGTTTGAACCTGTTCATTGTCCGATTGTTGAGTTATAGGTTTTCCTATCGACTAACGGCCCGAATAACCATAACGAGCCAGCAAAGTATTTAAAGAAAAATGGAAGTTACGTGACTTATACTTGTGTATAAGTACCAAAATTTGAAATGAAGGTACAAGACTAATAGAGAAGCTGTAACGCCAGTCTATTGTTTAGCAGTTATCTGGCAACATTACGAAACCAAGTATGCCTCTCACAAGGTTGAACAGCAAAACCACCACAGACATCGCTTACTTTAATAACAGCAGTAACAGAAAAAAAATTAGGACAGCAATAAGAGAAACAAAAAATTGCAAGTTGCCTTTCGTTCTAATTTATTAAAAATACCTGCGGACTTGGCATTAAGTCTTTCACCCAAATGCTTAATTAAACCTTGCAAATTTGTACTGAATGTCTCCAGGTATCTCTGTGAAGAAAAAGAAAAGGTTTCATTAAGGTTACCGTTTACGTTGGAACGAATCAAAAATATCGAAATTGTGATTTCCGCAGAATATAAATATACACTAACTGATGAATTTCTAGTCAAAAAAGTCTTTCAATACGTCTAATAGTTTGCGAGATACGACGAACGAGAATTTTTACTGAAGTAAAACTGTTTGATGTGTCGCGTACTTCAGGAGTGAATTTCTCGAGACATGTTTTGGCTAAAACTGTGGCAATGCAAAGGATCAATGCTTCCTTAATTCCAAACGAAAACACGCATCTTTGGGAAAGGAAGAATTGCTGAAAATGGCTGTTTCTCGCTCTTTAAAAGGAAGCTGTGATCTTTGTTGTGTTAACTGTCTTTTAAATGTTTTTTTCCAACATCATCATAATCTTTGCATTTTCACTTTTTTTCAAAATCTGCTCTTTTCCGGTTACAAATTTGCTGTAAGTAAATATTTAATTAAGTTGTCATTAAAAGTTGTGCCACTTAGAAAGCTTGCCTCTCAGTTTTAAGAAACAGTTTCAGTTACATGTACCTGGCATTTGACAAGGGCAGCATTTCCATCACACACTTTTCTGACAGGCTTGATTTGTTTTGATGAAGAAACCTTTCGTTTTCTCTTGTTCAACTCCTCGCTGGCTTTGCGTACATCCTGCGTCAATTCAAAATACAACAACTTGGTACTAACATTTCTGTTTTACTATTAAAATACTCTTAGTGGTGTGTAACATTAAAATTTCGTGGGTTTACTTGCGTTTTCTAACTTAAGCAATCAGAAATAAGAGATTCATTGAGAGGTATGTTAGAGTCTTCAATTATTTAATATAAATGTTTTCAAAAGCTACACAACGTTCCGGAACATATCTCCAGCTCGACGTTTAAATTGTAGTTTCCATTTTGGTTTACTAGATCTGTCCTTCCAAAAATTGAAAAAAATAGGAAAAAAATCAAATTTAAAAAAATATGAATTTTTTCCCATTCATATCTTTATTTGTTCTTAGATTGCTTTTTTTACAATGTTTTTTCCAGACTAGAATAAAAATTAAAGGATGTTTAGGAAGTGAGAGAAAAAAAAACAAAATAGAAAAGGTGGAAATTCTTTCATTTTACAATATAGTTTTTCTATTAGATTGATATATAAAGAGAACTGGAGGTAAATAAGTGAAGTTTCTCACACTAAAAGGTTTTGCAGTTGCGTTTAAAAGTGGCGAGATGTTATTAGTAGTGTGACATGAGATACAAATAAATAGGATCTTAGGTCCTTTATTGGTTTTTGTTTACTTAGTGCTCTAATTTGTATCAGATCCTAAGCCGATGGAGGTAATCTTCGAATTTTTGCAGTTTTCTGTAGTTCTACAGCACAATAGAAAACATCTTACGAGGAGTAGATAAAACTTTCCTTGATGCATATTTTTCGATGTACCTGGTCTCAGACCCAACGCTACTTCTATATTAAAATTGTGATCTTTATAGAAAATTTAACGATCAGTTATTCATAGTTTTAATAGAGTCCAAACTATCACGGAATATTCAAAGCTCCAAAACAGACAAATGAGGTAATCCTTGTAGGTTCGACAAAACGTACATTTATCGTTTCTTTTAGTTTAAGGGCTAATCATAAAGAAAGGTGTTTGTTGTATGTAGTAAACCAGAGAAGGCTTACCTCATTAGATCCAGTCAAAAACATTTTCAGCAAGGCATGATTTCTGAGGATCTGAAGGATAATGGCAGTGATTACGACTTACACTCATAACGCTAAAGCCAACCATGGTTTATATCGGTCACTTCTTGAAAATATTTCTGCAACTTCACAGGACTATTCATAACGTTTTGCAGATCCTTACAACTAGATAAATAACTTGAACTGTCTCCTTTGAAAAGTTTGAGGCATATAGCCGCATACAAAAGCGTCCAGTCACAGTTTGAATTTTTCCATACATTTCTCTGTTGACAGTTGTGTTTCACAGGCGCAACGTAAATCAAAACAGATGTATGAAAAAATTCAAATTGTAACTAGGCGCTTTAGTCTGCGGCTACATGCCTCAAACTTTGGCATTCAGCTCCTCTCTCGTAACACAAGAGTTTTCATATAATCACTTTTTTAAAACTTGAGTGTTATTAAAGATATTTGACGCCGAATTTCCATACAAACTCTCTTGTTTTGAGCCACTTTGCCTACCCGCCAAGATGGCGGCCGAAACTGTGATAAGGTCTATCAGTCAAAGTACAGCAACAAACTGTCGACTACCTTGTGATCGAGAATCCTAGTTAAAAACCTCTGCAACTCTCTTGTCTTTCCTAAAAATAAAAATAAAAAATAAAAAAGATATTTGTTTTTCATATGAGTAAGACGACAACCTTGAGGAAAGTTTATATAGTTTATATATTTAGTTCAAGGTAACCGGGTATTTGATATAACTGAAAGTTCCAATTGTCAGAAGTCAACCAACAAAATATTTAAAACACGAAATGATACTTTAATAGAAACTGCACAAAAGTAAGGTATTTTCTTCACTGCTTTTGTTAAAAAACTTAGTCATTTTAACTAATTATTACATATATATCAATATCGAAAAATCCCATTTTAAAGTCCCCCCCCTCCCGTTTTAAGCTCCCCGGATATAAGCCAATCCATTTGCCAAGGAATATTTTTTTCCGGATACAAGCCCATCCAGATATAAGCTCCCCCC
>JAOBRG010379209.1:0-11282 GCA_027574985.1 Umimayanthus nakama
GGGTGGGGCAGGACCTGTTCTCTAGGAAGAAGGAACCAGGAAAAAGCAACAAAGACCCAAAGACATTTTTTATTGTTGATAATTTTATAATTTTTTTTGGAACATGCAAACAATTAAAACAGGCACGCAGGCTCAATGGGTCCTCGCCAAAATCCTTCCTTGCAAGCCTTACATTGTAACTAAGCTACCTGCTCTATTATTTTACTGGTTGTGCTCACCTCTTTGCCACATCAGCAGCTTTGTTAAACAGCTTGCGCTTATAGTAATGCACAGCAAGGTTTCCCTGGGCGTAAACATTGCCTCGCATAGCTGATTCTTTTAAACACTTGAATGCTGACCGGGAATTTTTCTTGACACCAATTCCATATTCAAACATTACCCCTAAGGCACCTAAGGTGTACAAAAAAAAATAAACAAACAAATAAATTGATAACTGCAGCAATTTGTATATATGTAGTTCATTTAAATTGTACAGATGAACCGAACCCTTCCCTCAATTTATTTTAATTCTCAAAAACTGGTAACTGATCCTCAGTAAGATTTCTAAAAGCATGCAATTCTGCAATTGAGTTTGGCACCTTTAAATCCTCGGAATTATAGTTGTAGAAAATTTCAGGTGGAGTCACCCACTAAATGAGCGCAGTTGCTGAATTTTTTACTTAAATAAAATTCTAACAGTCAAGGACTCCAACAAACAATACTAAATTTCATTTCATTATGTTGTATGCACCAGAGCAGACTGCTAATACTCCAAATGTCAGCTTCTGTACAAGTACGCACCAAAACTCACAGGTGAAAACATACCATAAACCAAATGAACCCTTTGTTGGTCAACAGCAAAACCTTTGTTCAGCTTACTTGCCATTGCAGAAAATACTGTTTTTTCATGACAAGTATTCCAGTGTTCAGTACCCACACTAGGAATCTCCCCAGAAAGGATAAGGAAACTAGTATCAGAGGGGCAGAAATGTCCGCAACAAAAATGCCATCAATTTGCATGACTTTGACATACCTTTGCATAACAATAAAAATCTCAAAAAATAGCAGGGCGATTTACCATTTGATCTAGGATGCTTTGGGGAGAATCATGCACACACTTGCCAGTAGGAGTAGGCTAATGCCAGTGTTGTCGTCTGTAGTTGAGCGATATTAAAATGAGCCAATAAGGGTGACCATTCCCTATGTTATCGACCAATAATAAATGTTCATTTGTTTGTTTTATTTTTAAACAGACCTTGAGATTCTAAACTCCCATTTCCAGTTGCCTCTTGATGCCAGTAATATGACTGTAAAAAGACAAAACAGTTAGATCATAATGGCATTCACAATTAAGTATACTTTTTAACTCAATAGTTTGTTCAGTGAAAAACATCAATGAAACCTTTTTTAGGTCAAATGTTTCCTCTCGAGCTCTTGCATAGAACATTCCTAAAACAGTCTGTGCTTTTATACTGCCACTAGGATCTCCGTCTTGTGCAGCCAGCAGAAAGTACTTCTCTGCCTCAGCATCTGATTGTCTGGTGCCAAACCCTTCGTAGAAAGCTCTTCCAATATTGTACTGGGCATGAGGGACAAGATGTGCTGTATCTGGACTTTTGCTTTCTGCAACTTCTTTCAAATATTGTATGCCTTTTTTCTGTAAGAATAAAATTAAAACACAGTCACAAACTAAAGGAAGTTTTGTTACTAGAATGTTGCATGTAGAACAATTTTTTGTCAAAGCAACAAAAACAGTTTGACACATAAACATTATTTATGTTAAAGCTTTATTTATTAAGGGGATGACCTACTGTAGCCAGGAATTCCAAGCCTGTTTGCAAGCTTCTCACCCAGTTTAACAATATTTCAATAAATTTTGTGTTATTTTTGCTATTTTTTTTTTTGACAGTTCATTTTTGGTTCTGTACATGCATGTATGTATAATTTATTTTATTTATTGTGAACAGATTGGCAGTTTCTAAATAAAAAGGGAAGGGCGGAGGGTAGGAGAGAGGAAGCAGGCATATTTGGTCGATTTTACAGCATTCATTTCTTTTGTATGGTGTGCATTCCAGTTTTAGTACTTCAGAAGTATTAGATAAAGCACTAAAAATCATTTCTGATGGCGCCTAAGAATAGCCTGGATCTAACATTTTTTCATACAAAATTTTTTTTAAAAAATATAGTACAGTTATTAAGTATTAATACTTTACAAAACGCAACGCTGATTGTTCAACAGATGAAAAAAATGGTGTGAGACCATACCATGCATTCTGAAAATATTAACTGACATATAAACCAATTCAATGTGCGGTCTTTCACAATCATATACATACCGGGTCATGTTTTGTCCCCAATCCGTCGTAATACATAACTCCTAACTGATACTTTGCCTGTAAATCCGTGCTCTTGATGCGCTCGAAAGCAACAAGTGCTTTATCGAATATCTCCCGCTCAAAATAGAACTGTCCAAGCTGAAATTTAGCAAGTTTGTCGCCATCTTTAGCTCGCTCGATGAGAATCTGCTCCAATTGTTCGTCTGTCATTCCATCGCTTTCTTCATTTCTAATGTAATGCTGTGATTCCTGGTCATCGTTTGGCAGTGGATCTGAGCTTAATTTACGGTCTAGCGGCACCGGGCAGGAAGCAGATCTCTGCCCTTCCTCGTCCGCCATATTGGATCGTGTTCTGAAAAAGGAGCAGTTACGGGTTGTCATGGTAACGTGTTGTTTAACTGTTTCGTACCCAGTCCTTCAACCGCGCTCTTCACAGAAGAAAATATTTTTTTGTATACTCTATATTCTTTCAACTGTTAGAAACATCAGATAGTTGTTTTTCTGTCAAAGCTATTTGCATACTGTTCAAGTTTTGATACCAAACTTGAGCGCGTGTGTGTTTTCTTTACTCCTGAAATAGCTCACGCTAATAACCGTAGGGTGGAAGAAAGTTAATGATTATAAAATGGAAATATTATATGAAAATAAAGCAATGAGACAGGTTTATTCTGTTTTCAAAATAGAAAACAATAAGTCTAAGTAATGAAGAAAATATCAGAAAGGATTTCAAAAAAACAACTTACATTTATTTTACCTATACTATAAAAACAGCAAACCGAATTCAAACAGTATTTGGCACAAGTTCGAAAATTGCTACATTGATAAAGAATCTGGGAGGGGGTGGGGGTGGGTGGGAGGTTGGTTAACCAAACAAGGGTTTAACTGACTAAACGTCAGCTAGCAGACAGTTTCTCGCTTAACACTTGTACTTAAACGTCTTTCTTTTGCAGTAACCTTGTCGTTTACTATAAAACTTTGGAATACGATGATAAGTTTTTGTACAAGCGAGTTTTTCACAAGGAAAATAATAAAGGGTAGTAGTCCGCAAGAACACAATTTAATACAAAAACTGACTACTACTGCAAAACATTGCGATAAAGATTGGTAGTTGGTTCTCAATCAAAAGTTTTTTTTATTAAATGAGCATTGACGACATGGTCTTTACCTCAACTAGTTCTCAGTGCAACTAAACGAAGTTCCTTCTTACGATGTCTCCATATGCCCTGCTTGATGATCGAACCTTTCGCATCACTTTTTCTGCTAAAATCATCAGGACATTTCTTTTTAGTTTTTACTGCAATTACATACTGAAATATCTTCAACAACTGAAGGTTTATCAAGTCCCTGTGCAAGATTAACTGAAGACCAATAGTGATCACCATATGGGGTATTACACATGCAGGCCTGACATTTTTTTGTCAGCATTTGACAATTCAGTTTTGTAAACTAATCTACAGAAAATACGATTTGTCCAAAGCATGCAGTTTAAAATACACACTGACTTAACTTTTTACATGCTATTGACATAGTTTTTTGGAGGGAAGTTTTGAATCATCGTGTAAAGAAAAAACGCTAATTGTTGTTGCCGGGGGGGAAAAGGTTTTCACTGTTAAAATAGTTATGATGCGCTAAAATATTGTTTTTGTAAAATTACGCTTTTAATACCGGAGTTTATACAAAAGCTGTAAATTTGTGCTTTTTCGCTGCAACAACAAACTGAGATCACTAAGGCAAAATAGAAGCTCAGTAAATTAATCTAATGTTTCTTTTTGTATAAAACAAGAACCGAATGTTAGGGTTGACGTGCCAAAACATAAAGGTTATTCGGCCGTGTTTTCCAATGAGTAAGTCTACTTCGCATGTTAGCAAGTCTAAAGTTCTTGGAATGTATTACAATATGCTAGTAAAACATAATAGCTCAAATTGATAACTGGCAAATAAAACCCATGAAAATACTCTTATTTCTGCGGTTTAAGGGGACTCGTTCTAGTCTCCCTGCGGATTGCTCGTCGCCAGTTGTCGTGCTCTTAACAGCTAAAAGTGATACAACTTCCGTAAAGAAGTGAATACATCCCTAATTTGAAGTTTCAAGCGACTTCTTTATTCAAGTGAGTATGTAATAAGATTACTTTCAATGTCATAAAACTACTTATCATATTACCACTGTATTGGGTCATTTCAGGACAGCTATTTTTTAGGCTGTTTCACAAACCCTACGAAACACCTATTTTCGCCATGTTTTGCTCAGTATTCCCAAAACGAACATTGGGATTCCATATCCCCCCACCCTCTTCTAAATTAATCTGTTTTAACTTTGGCACTTTCTGGTATTTGGGAAATTAAGGGTTTTTTATGTTTGGAATTATCGAAAGAACAACCTAAAGTGAAACTGATAATATCTTTGGCTCGGTAACCGTGTAGATGTTCACATTTTACCTTAAAATAATACAGTATCGCTTACCGCAGTGCTAAGTGCTAACTTTCCATTGTTTTTCCTTGTGCTCAAAATGTACTTCGAAAGATACCTTTTTTAATCAATAAGCAAATTTGTGTTATACCTTTTCAAGAAATTTCTTCCAAGCTGGTAAACTTGCCTAAACTGGGGGTGTAGTTGACTTGTCGTAGCTCTTTAAGGAATATACACACCCCCTTTTTGGTTTCATTTTTGAAGTTCGTCAATAAATGAGCATAGTATAATCTGTGTTCAGTTTTGGGTGACTTCTATTTCGGAGAAATCACTTTAAGCACACTAGGCAAATGAGCAACAAATACTTGTTCTGTCACAAAAATATACAATGAACTGAGCTTCATCATCTCTTAAGTACTTGTAACGGCACTAAAACTCAAGGCAGGAACGCATTAAGGTCACTTAAAACGGTTTCATAAATTTTTGTGTTGAAGGTTATCATACATTTATCTTGAAAGCATGTTTCAAGACAATAAACTATGTAATATCAGACAAAATTAAATAATCAGTTGCAATTACATACTTCAGTTTAAAATAATACCTAAAAACCTAACAACAAGTTTTAGCATCAACAAGCTCGTTGGAAACGTTCATAACATTTGTACAATATTTCTTTAAAGAAAAATTTTGATTACTGGTACTATTTTGAAGTTAGATGCATGTCTCTCTTAGTACGTAAATATATTGTTCGGCTCTATAATGAACTAGAATTCTCAACCCAAAAAAAAAGCTACGTGTCTTAAAATATTCAAAATTGTCTGTATGTGGAAACCAAAATGCACGCAGTTGTTTCACAAATATATCCTAATAGAGTAGTTCGTCGCACTGATTCAAGAGCATGTTTTATTTTTGTAGCATACATAATGAAACAGAAGCAGAGAGAGTGAACATACTTTCTTTTCTGTTTTTTAGTTCCAAACACATATTCTGATCAAAACTGGTTTAGCTTTTCAGGGAACCTGTGATTTCACTATTGAAACTGTTGCATAAGAGCCTCTAATCTTCAGTTCTGAGCGGTTGGTTGTGATAAAAATCTGCCTTTTGTATGCCAAATACTCTAGTCATCTATGTAGGTTTAAAAATTTTGAAACGAAGGCCACTTTTTACAAATTGCACGTAGTTATCTTTCAGATCAAGCTGACGTAGAAAAAAAAACATTGCAAAGGCAAGGCTAACACTGAAAGATGAAACAGAATAACTAGTAGTTCTAATCTTTCGACGTCGACATAACTAAACTGTAGCTATATAATGCAGCTCAAACAAAAAGCAAATCAAGCGGTTGTAACTATCATTCGGTTCTTCATTGTTATAAACTTCGCAACATGCATAAAAGATCGAAATTATTTGATAACCCTATACAAAGGTGATCAGTAAAAATGCATAAAAAATATAGACCTTTTTAAACGATCACAAAATTACAACAGTTATCACTAAGGCTCAACTCTGTAGTGTTACAAGAAATCAATACTACTAGCAAAAATGTATAAAACAATCTAAACGTTGGTGATAGGAACGGGGAAGCTTTTGTCAATTGATCTCATAGTAATAGTTTGGTCATTTTAAAAATATCTTTTTATATTTTGCATGCACGATTTTTACTATTGTATGTAAGCACTTCAAACATTTCAGGAAATGGTATTTCTATACTCCTCTTTTATAACAACGGCTACTTTTACGACTGACGTTGAATGTTCTTGAAAGTTTTCACCTCGAAGGTCAGCCTCAAATGTTCTTTACATCTTTCTAGAACTGTGTCTGTACATATATTCGTTGAAAGGCTATTCCCAACAGCTAACTCAAAGCATACATGCAACCTAATATGTTGCTATTGCATGCTTATCATCATTGTATTTGACATTGTCCTGCTCTTTATCAAATCTAGTAACAGTTCTTTGTTTTATGATCAGTTTTGCAAAAAAAGGATCCCCTTCTTGATCTCAGCATGTTCCGAAATTTTAGCATTTTTTCTTCTTCAACGTTATTCAGTAGAAATAGCTCTTATAAAAAAATCGTACAGCAATCACTTATTGTATTTCTTACTTATGAATACACTTCGTTAAATATTACATATAGTTTAGAGTTATTGTATGTAACCATAGATATGAATCTTAGATATCTGCTGTCTCAAATTAACTTCGTTTCTTTCCTTCTCTTCTTTTTCTTGTTTTAGTTCCTTTGTGTGTCCTTTGATGTTTTCCACCTATTTCATTATTTATCATTTGTAGTTGCTGTACTTGTACATTTGGATTGTACTTGTTAAGAAATCAGTACCATTGAATTTTGCAAAATATGGTTATATCAGTTACTCATTCAAACACTGTTCCTCTTTTCTTGTCCGACAAGCAGCTACGATTATTTTGTTTACTTGCTTAACTTTTCACGACATTTACATTTGTGTTTGAATTGTCCCTACGTCTACTGAGAAATTGGTGGAACAATTAAACTTGTCTAGGTCCTGTTAGTTGACCTCTTCTTTGATTTCAGTCTGTAAAACTAAGCCTTGTCGAGTATCAATCAATCAATATATTTTAGCCAGTGGTAGCGAAAAGAACAGAGACAATAAACAACTTATGCCTTTCACAGCAAAACTGAGTTTTTAATAGCAAGCACATTTTTATAACACCTTCATCAAATCTTTTTCTATTCGGTAAAGAAGCTCTGTTTTAGACTTGAAACTTTTGTGATCTTGACCTAGTTTCATGGCAAAAGACATGACACTTCTAATTGTGTCTAGTTCTCAATAAATCGTGCTTGTAACTGAGAAACTGTTGCTCTAGCTTAGGGTTAACAATCATTTAAAAAGCTGTTGAAAGCAAACTGATTTTGAAGCATGCCTAGACTTGAGCTAAATAAATGCAATCAAACATATACAATCGTTTTTTTACTAACTGTAGTAGGCTTTTGGCCCATTTTAAAATACCTCATCAGGTTTGTTACAACGAGATAAATTACAAGTGCAAAAGACAAAAGTTGATCAGTGTAGATCATATATCAGTGGCAAGGAAGCCTTCTAAAAGTAATGTGAAACAAGTCGACTTCCTTTCTGGTTTACAAAGTTTTGTCCAAAGAGAATAGGTCAGTCAGAGAAATAGTGTAGTATGGAAACATAATAACTCAATATAAATTGCATTAGTAATTTTTGAGTTTTCTTTTAACAAATGGATTGAAGCAGGGTTAAAGAGACACCAATCATTTTGCAACTAGAAAACAGAATATGACTGATGATATGTACTGGTATTTGGCCTACACAGTTGAGTGTGTAAACGTTGCTGGAGCAAATTTTGTGTTAGTTTGTGCGTTTGATATTTCGTAATAAACTATTAGAATGTGTCGCATAGTTTTTGACTTATTTAGTATTAAAAGCAGATTGTTTTATATATATTTTCTCATTTAAAAGAATGAACAATTCACAGTTTCTCTTTAGGTTTGGTACATGTTATCACACACTGACAGTAAGTTTCATTTTGTGTAAGAATCATTCACAATAAAAAAAAAACATCTTACACATACTACACATGCATTGATTTTGTAGGCAATGTTTGATCAATGCGAGTGAACTAATTCTAACACTTGTCGGCCGTTCACAAGCTAAGAATCAAACAAACAGAACACAAAACATGACTCGTTCAACATATGAAAGTGGCTTGGCCGCTACAGTCTCAATTGACTAACACCAATTTTAGAATCAAAACTGTAGCTTTTAAATGATTAATCAATCTTAAAGAGAACAAAACTAGACCATGTACTTGGAGTTTATATACTTGATGTAATACGTAACATCCGATACCCTCATTTTGAGCTCTGTGCCAGCGATGCACTTTTATGTCACAGCCACAGGTTAGTCGCCGAAAAAGAGCGAACTACTGCTGTTGTACAAAGCCATGAAGACATCACTTTTAGACAAGCAATATTTAATTTAAAAAAAAAACGGAATATACGTCGACACAGTTTTCTACAAAATAAAAATATGGCTTAACTGATTCATATAGACCTACTTCCCAACAACGGAGCCGAAATTGAGCAAGCAAGACTGCCTCTGAGACCCAACAATAATTTGAAATAGAGGAGGATATAGATAACCTTTTTGGAGAGTGAACAGATAACAGAAAACCATTTTTTATGTTATGCAACAGTATATGGATGTACTTCTTAGCTCAGAGTGTAAGGAGTTGGTGATAGGTTGATAATTTTAGCGTTTTACTACCTTAGATATTCGTCCTTCCTGTAACCCAATCTACTTTCGGTCTTGCGTGTATGAAAATGTATTTCAATGGTTGATGTCAGAACCACAAGAAACACTGAAATAGCTAAAGAGCTCACTTGCAATGCAAAATTGAACTATGATCAAACCTTTTCTCGAAGTCTTCACGTCATAGACATTTCCACTTGATACTCCTGCCATATTCACTCGTCTGTCTTTCACAATGCAGGGCGCAGTCAAATTCAGTCGTATGCTTATGGTTCTACTTACGCGTTAACGGTTAATACAAAGATAAGATGTTTTTTTACGCAAAAGAATAAGGAATGAGACCTAGTATCGACATAAGTCGGTTCTGCCTACCAGCAAAATAAGGTTGAATACATACAGGCCAAGAATCCAATCTTAGGAATTTTCACCCCTATCGCTAAACCGTTTTCCGAGAAGTGGCTCAACTTCCAATAAAGACGTAAAATGACCCAGGGGCCATATGCAAACATAGTCAAATTCCTAACCTCTTAATATGGTTATAGAGAAAACAAACTGTTGTTACAATGCAATAAACGTAACAACCTATTAACAAAATCAACATTTTAGAGTATAGCAAAACATCCGATTAACACAACGACTTAAGACAAGAAAAAAGGTAACGCGGGGTGGATTTCGTAGTCGTCCATCGATCGAGCTGTTCCAAGTTTTCGCGGTAAAACTGCTAAAAATAAGAAACTAAATAATGCTAAAAATGATTAAATGTCAGTCGTATCGAGTTCACTTGATATCTTCCTGTATTCTAGAAAATAAAATGATTGGATATTTGAAAAAGCAACAAGTTGCATCCTTGTTCAGTGATGTCCCAAATGAGCATGGGGATTTTATTTGGAAAACGTGTTTTTACATGATTTCCGTCTATGAAAGTTGGCTTTCCACTGCCTGCATTTTGCACCTTCCAGTGTCTGCTCGAAGTTCCGTTCCTACTCTAACTTCATGTTAAGTTTCATTAAGTGTAAAACGCATTTAGATTTCATTAATTTTCTCTTATAGAACCTGACAGTATGATGGAACTTTTACTAAAGCATTGAACTGGCGCGCGTGTAGGTGACTAAAACTTCTGCTGAAAGTTATCATCTGACTATTAAACCTCCCTCCACCTGAACGACTAACTAAATAATCGAGCAAGTTACTTTGCTACTTAACTAAACCTGTGGGTAGTTTTAATATACGACATCCAGTGTAGTTCATAAAAAATTAATAATTTATAACGCAAAGTATCGTCAAAAACCATGCTCGAGTCGATGTTTTTGTTCGGTGTTTCAATCCAATTACCACTATTGTTTTCCCCGTGCAAAAAGTGTGGTGACGTCGGGCATTCCTGGGCGATTTTTTTCACTTTCAGTGGGAAACATAACTCCTTTGAAAAATAAAAATTCATTTGAAACTTTGTTCAAATTTTTTTCAATGTCTCAAGTTTGGCACGTAGCTTGCATGGAAATTCCTAACGAGTTCAGAAGAATATATTTGCACTCAGAATCTACCCTTCAGCGTGTCAGTCATAAACAACAAATTTCGATGTGAAAATACACTCCCTATAAACAGTTACACTGATTGTTATAATGTGTCCCTGCACTGCTGGGCACCGAAGGTTAATTTTGTTTAGACTTGTAAGATTCCATAGAAAAACAAAGAGGTGAGATTTTCACATTTTAACGGCAAATAGGCGATAACCAAATTTCCGGACTCAGTTGATTTAAATACAGAATAAGTTCTTAAAGCTCTGGCTAGCTACGTTTAGAACATGACCAAGCCGAGAAGACTAAATAAATTAAATATGTCAGTTATAAAATTATTTTATAGTTGCATGTTCTTAATATAACACCTGACGATAAACTGCTGGTTCATTTGATCTTGTCAGGGGGAGAATAATGTCTGTGTAGGTTTTAAAGTCTTGCAAAGTCTGCTCTTGAAAAGCTCATTTTTTATTGCTTGGGAGTGGGGGAAGTCAAGTTCTGTTGTATTCACTTACACTCGCACCCTCCCCCCCCCCCTTAACACACCTTCACTTCGCGATATTTTAACACACCTTCCCCTCGCGATATTTTAACATACCTTCTCCTCGCGATATTTTAAAATAAATTTAGATGCAAGATCGCTTCCTCTTTTTTAAAGAAAATCAAGTGATCCTTCCTAAATCCTTCAACCGATCATGATAACTTTGTAGGTGGCTACCGCGGGTACAAGGGACATGGGGGCCAGCGCGATGAGCCACCCCACTGCCTCGCTCCACGGAGGGTACTCCACCCCTTCG
>JAOBRG010379220.1:0-11282 GCA_027574985.1 Umimayanthus nakama
GGTGATGGTGCTGGTGATGATGAGGATGATGATGGTGATTGTTGATGGTGATGCTGATGATGATTATAATGATGATAGTGATAGTGATGATAATGGTGGTGGTGATGGTGATGGTGATGGTGATGGTGATTTTGATGGTGATGGTGATTTTGATGGTGATGGTGATGGTGATGATGATGATGATGGTGATGATGATGGTGATGGTGATGATGATAGTGATGATGATGGTGATGGTGGTGGTGATGGTGATGGTGATGGTGATGGTGATGGTGATGGTGATTTTGATGGTGATGATGATGGTGGTGGTGATGGTGATGGTGATGGTGATGGTGATGGTGACCGACGGTGATGGTGATGGTGATTGTGATGGTGATGGTGATGGTGATGGTGATGGTGATGGTGATGGTGATGGTGATGGTGATTGTGATGGTGATGATGATGGTGATGGTACTGGTGATTGTGATGGTGATTGTGATGGTGATGGTGATGGTGATTGTGATGGTGATGGTGATGGTGATGGTGATGGTGATGGTGATGGTGATGATGGTGGTGATGGTGATGATGATGATGATGATGGTGATTGTTGATGGTGATGGTGATGATGATTATAATGATGATAGTGATAGTGATGATAATGGTGGTGGTGGTGATGATGATGATGATTGTGTTGAAGATAGTGATGATAATGATGATGATTGTGATGGCGATGGTGATTGTGATGGCAACGGTGAGGGTAATGGAGCTAGTGGTTGTAGTTGCGATTGTGATGGTGGTTGTGATGGTGATAGCCCGTGATAGTGATGGTGATTGTGATTAAGAGTGCGGGGATGATGTTGCTAGTGATGGTGGCAAGGGTCCTTTAATAAGAGCTTCTATCTCCGCTAATTTCTTTTCTCAACCTTTTCCCGATCGAGTAGCTTTACTTTTAGAACGGCTCTCAGGGGAGGTTTTGCACGCACAAAGCTCAAAGACCCAATCAAAACAGAGCTTGTTAGTGTATTTTGTTTTAATTTCGCGCGTATCTCATGGGGAATTTGACGTAAAATAATACACTCTATCCAGCTCTGTTTTTATTGGGTCTTTGAACTGTGTGCGTGCGAAACCAAGCCGTTCTATGGAAAAATCTGTTCGGGGAAGGGTTGACTCTGAGGCAAAATATAGGTGATAAAGGCTGCTGTTGATTGGCTTCTGATGGTGCGGGTGATGGTAATAGTCGGCATGACAATGAGCTAGGGAAACGCGTACGGCAAGGTTAGTGCTACTGTCGTCGGCGATGACAGCGCTGCAGATGACGGTCGTGATGCCGATGACAACACCTTGATCACCCTTGTTGTTTAAAGCTTTATTGTTTCTGTTATTATCTCTATTAGTTTTATTTTTTTGTTATTGTTTTTAGATAACTTTATATTATTTGATCGTTAATGTTATTGGGAGTATCGTGGTGTACGGGAATTTTTGTAAGAGTGCAAATATTTCGTATGCAAATTAGAACACAATTATTTGTATAGTCTTCGTTCTATACCGTAGTATCATATTAAACATGAAATGAATATTTTAGTGAGGTGTTCTTAAAATACTTGAAGATAAACCGGCTTCAATCGAGCGAATTCACTCGTGGCTTAGTGGTTAAGTGCAAGTGACAGGGGACCAGAGATAGTCGCTGAATCCATGGTTCTGTGTTCGTTTCTCGCTGAAATAACAGCTTTTTTTTATTTAGTGAGGAAAGCCAAAATCGAGAAAAAAATCTAAATCCCACTCAGGTGTACGAAAACCTATGACGCAGTTGGTTAAACGGTACACGACGATTCTATCATGTTATTGCTATTGTTGTTTCTTATATTTATTATGCAAATAATTCATGTATATAGTTTTTTAATACGTATTTTTCAGCTATAGATGTTCGTTGTTTGTGTAACACGACTTCATCTGACCATTCAGATGGTAAAACCATAAATGCCTGCCGTGACCAAAGACTGAACTTCGATACCAAAACGATAGTAGCGATAAGCGCCGGTGCTGGCGGAACCGTCTTCATCATAAGCTTCATCGTGGTGAACATGGTGTTACATCAACGGAAAAAGAAACAGCCAACAAGACACGCCTTTACTGAAAGGGTAAAACGTGAAGGCAGCGAGGTTTACGGAATGCAGAACGCAGCATTTGTTTGCGAAAAGACTATGGTCGCAGCTTAGTCCATGCCATTGTGTTGTCTTGTATTTACAGAATATTTAACAATTAACAGTTTGACCAGTTTGCATTTGAAATAAACACTGCAAGGGAATGAGCTCGAGCTCCCAACTGCACTATGCTACGATAATTTGTTATAGTTTGGTTTAATTCACCGTTTAGAATGTAAGTGGTCGTTGATAAAAAAGAAACTTGGTTGTTTCCGTCAAAGCCACACCCGAGACCATCGAGCTGGAAAGTTGGTTTTATTGACAATGACATATTCTGATTTATCTTATTTAAATAAAAGAAATGATGATCAATGTTTATGAAAGAAACCTAAGTACTAGCTGATCAATGAGTGGCTTCCTTCGAACAGATTAGTTCAGCATGTGGCAGCAGTACGTCTCTTGCATGTAAGAAATATTATGTGATTTAATGTTTTTGAATTTTTTTTGTACCGACAATTGTCTTTGCAGTTATAATTTGGTCGTTAATTAAAGAGTAACGTTTAACCCTAGAAGTCGGAAGGAGTTGGGAGGCTCGATTTTTTTTTTCTTTAAACTTTTGCTGTTTAACCGATTGTCGAAAGCCTTGGTATAATTGTTCCTTGTTTAACTTTAGTTAAGTGACGTCAGCGTAAAAATTGTCACGCAATTTGTATGTTGACGGCGAAATCCCAATCTTTTGCTAGAAATTTACTTAATACCGACAACTTCACAATAGATTCTAACTTTTTTGTGGATTTCAACCGCTTAATGAAGTTAAATAGAGATTTAAAGAATTTTTAGCGGGATTATCCGGTAGAATTTTATTATCTAGGCCTAGCTTGGTTGCCATGTTGGATTTCTCAAAATTTTTATTTTTAGCAAACTAGTGCAGAATGTATTCTTGAATTTAGTAGAAAACATGAACTGTTAAAAACAATTAAAAAGGATAATATCACAGTTTGGTAAAATATTCATCATTTATAGATTCAACATTATTTTTCGTAGCTAATTTTGCATACACTTCAAGTAATGATCCATCCTGAGTTAACGTCGAGAATGTGTATATAATTGGACTGCAGGCACTGCAAGTTTCACTTAAGTTGCTGCAAAGCTTCCGTTTTAAGTAGAAAAATATTCAACCTTGGGGTACGGATAATCCCATGCCCTTTTCCGCCCTCCCCCCCACCGTCGCGGCAAATTTGGAAAACTTTTTTACATTTTGCTCCAGAGCCACCGTTGATTCCACACCCTATTAGTACTAGCACTCACCCAAACATCGGTCGCTCTTCTTGAACATTTGAAAAGAAAATAGGGGAAAATAGGCGATGTAATAACCAATATTTCCGAAGCGCTTTGAGCAGAACTGCATTTACTGATTTTATTCTGATATTGCACAAACCAAAACACGTTTTCGGCTTGTGAAAAAAATCTGGTTTTGCCGTTTTAAAAGAGCCAGAACATGATTTTTTTTAAAAAACCTTTTAAAAATTTTTAATTTGTTTCTTTTTGAACGTGCATTTTTAAAATGTATTTTAATAGTTTCACATTTAAATTAGCACCGTCACAAATACCAACTCTGCAGGTCTGGAAGTGGAAAGGAGGATTCAGTCCGCCATGAAGGCCTATGGTGCGCTGCAAAAGAGACTCTGGAGCTATTATAACATCAGGACAAAAACCAAAGTGAAGGTTCTCTCAGTCGCAGTCATTCCTTCCCTGCTCTATTCCATCGAGTGCACCTCTCTCTACCGCAAACATATCATGGCTCTGACAAGACTCAAGCTTCGCCACCTACGCTCCATCCTCAACATAAAGTGGCGAGACTGTGTCCCAGACGTTGAAGTGCTCCGCCGTGCTCACACAGTCAGTGTTGAAGCCTTAGTGACCGTGGCACAGCTTCGCTGGGCAGGATCATGAGCAACTGATGGCCAATAACAGGTTGCCAAAAGCTGTGTTCTACTCGGAACTACGCCAAGGAAAAAAGAGCAATGGAGAACAAAAATTGCGGTTCAAAGATGAGTTTAAGCGGCATATGAAGAAAACAGGCATCTCACTTGATACCTGGGAGGCGGCCCAGAAAGTCAAATGGCGAGGACTGTTGAGGAAGGCCACATCAATTGTAGGAGAGCAGCGCCAGCAAGAATATCAATGTGGACTTGTCCGAGAATTACTCGGCGGCTTCTTCAAGCAGTTTCCAATGCAACAACCGCTGTCGCCGTTACTGCAGATCCAGAGCGTGTTTCAACAAGTCCTTTTTGACACGAAGAAGTATGGCAGTCAGTTGTGTTTCACTTTAGAGAAGCCTACTCCGGGTCCTTAAGGTGGCTCAATATGGTTTTCGTATACTAAGTGCGTGCGTGGATACCCTGTACTCGGAGTGCAAAAACCTTAAATTTTGTACCTTTACACCATTTGAAAGTAACTAAACGTAGTAAGGCGAAGTTCAACTGTAATTTGTATCCCTTTATAAACGTTTTTTCGGCTGATATCACCGAAAAATTTATATTTCAAAAACACAATTTTACCCCTTGTTTTTGTATGTTTTGTGATTTCCTCCGAGTTCCTTCGGTGAAGTTTGCTGGATTTTTTTGTGGCATTTAAGTTTGCCATGCTTATCCGAGGAAAAACATGAGATTAAGATTTTTAACGCTAGAACTCCCGCTATATGAAAAAATATGTTTTTTGTAACTATAAAGATATCCAGCGTACAGTTTTCAATTAAAAAGATGGCGGATAAGAGGCAGAATAGCAACCACTTTTACCGTGCAAAGTTTTAAAAAATTTCACTGAAGGGAACGCGAAAAATTTTGATTGAAAAATCGTCTAACTATTACGTTATCAAAATGCAGACTCGACAAGATCGATAACTGCGCATGTGCTGATAGCCATTAGTGTTTGAAAAAAATTCGCGCGCGCACAAGCTTTCGTCGTTTTCGTACTCAAACCACGTGCGGTCAAAATACCATATCGAGCCACCTTAAGGTTACCGTTCACCTGGAGCGGTGTTTTTAGTTTTCCGTGTGTAACTCTCTTAACATGCATCGGACACCCACAAACCTATGTATTAATGGAAAGCTTATGAAGTTATCTAAGTGATGGTAAAACTTTTTTTTAAGTTTTAGTCTGTAAACGAATGCGAGCATCAAAACTAAAACTGTTTTTTCAATTTTAAGACGTCAATGTGCCTGTCAGTTTCAATTTCAACCATTTTTAGTTTGTTTGTGACATTTAGCACAATTTTTACTCTAATTCCTTCCTGGCGATTTTTGATTGAAGTCGTATTTAATTTTCTGCAGGCGTTTAAATAAAAATCCCCATTTACAGCATACAAAACTGCACTGTTTGAGTCATTGGAGCGGAATTTCAAAGTTCGCAAGGACGGTTTTTGTCTTCGGCTATTATTTTATCAACTTGCCAAATTTGACGGCATGACACCAAAAATTGAGGGAGCATTGATCCTTTACATATTCGTAGTTTGAGCTAAAACATGTCTCGAGAAATTCACACCTTAAGTAAACCGCGCCGGATACAATTTTACTTCCGGTAAAAACTTTTGTTTGTCATATCTCATTTCATGTACATTTATAGCCTGCATAGCAGGCGGTTATGGTCGTACGTTCAGCGCTCATTTTTTTTTCTTCGGAGTTCAATACAGCCAAGTGTTGGGGGAATGGGACCAGAAAGATGGCGCGTCAGTTGCTTCGCCCGCTTTGCCCAGTCCTCTCTCCGCTTCGCGGAGAGAGGACCTTGTTGCTTGTGATTCCGAGCGAGACCTCATTGCTTGCGATTTCGAGCGAACAAAAGAAAAACCTAAAACGAAATGGGATCGGAAGAGCGCCTGCTAGGCAGGCTAGTATGTTTATAATCTGCGAAAATCTCAATTTCGAAGTTTTTGATCTGTTCCAACATGAACGGTAACCTTAAGTCGCAGCGATTTACAGCGACTTATTGCGACTTAAGGCAATTTAAGGGAATTTGGCCATAAAACCTGACTGCGACTTAAGGCGGCTTAAGGCAATTTTGGACGATTTAAGGATACATACTTGGCAATTTTTAAGTTTTAAAAGATGACTCAGTGTGCAGCCAAAACCTGACACTGGATACCTTGTATCATGGCTTTTTGTGTTAAAGTGAACTTGGTGACTCTTTTAACTTTTAACTTAAAAGTTTGCGATTTAGGGAAAAATGGGTTTTAAAATGACTGCGACTTAGAGCGACTTAGTGCGATTTAAGGCTACTTGAGACGACTTAAGGGCCCGGAATAGGCCTTAAGAGGGCTCGACCGAACCCACCCGAACAATCCTGGATCCGCCCCAGATGTCTTTTCTTCCTACTTTGTGTTCCGTTGTTGACTATTTGTTAGCCTGCATAGCAGGCGGTCGTAGTTGTGTGTTCAGGGCTCAATTTTTTTACTTCGGCGTTGAACGCGGCCAAGTGTTGGGGTAATGTGACGAGAAAGTTGGCGCGTCAGTTGCAGTAATAGGGATTGGGACGAGTAGGATCTTTAATTACACGTGTGCAAGGAAATTTTATGGTTTGCCATACCAAGGTGTGTTCAATGATCACGTACATTTGATAACACATTAGATACTCACGCAAACAAGTTGAAGGTTGATACTAAATCAAACTCCTAGATAATAAAAGAACACTCTACAGATAAAGATCTGTTTTTTCTATTTTATAACGATCGGCACGCAACATACTTTTTTCATTTAAAAATTTGAAACTATTCTAGACATGTTTTTCCCCTTTGGCCTCTTTCGACATATCAGACGCTCTACAAGCCTCGTCGACCGAAGTGGAATTCATTTAACTGCTTATGACTGACTGAAAGATGTCCTTCACCTTGGAAAGCCTTAACCCTCTCTTAACCCGTTGTTTATCGCATAAAATGTTGGTCATTCGCCAACATTGCTCAAGGTCTGTGAGAGTTTCAGACTGACCAAGAAAAGCTGTTAGTGCGAATACTTGTTTTTAAAAATGTACAGAACTCAAAAATTTAGATTTGCAATCTTCTCAGCAGTCGCAAGAAATATTGTTTTTTTATTGCCTAAGCAAATAATCTTCTTTAACGTTTGGTCGGATTAATCGTCTAGCAAGTTGGTTTCTCTAAAAGATTTACGTGTATATCTGCCAAAATTGTAAGAAGCTTTTAGCGGAACTGATAATTTACCGTTTCCTACGGTAGAGAAGTATTGTTTCGAGCAGGTTTTTAACTTCTCTGTTATAGTTATTGTCATCATGTAGTAAATGTTCCTGTTTGAACAATCTTCTTTTGTTACATGTACTTAACGGATTTCTAACTTTTCGGAGTACAATTTGAAGCTGGTGTTTCTTTTGGCAATTGATCTGCATAAAATTTCTCATTTGTGGTTTCATTTAGAGTCGCTAGGGAGTGTTCAATCAGCATGAAAATACTGTTACATTGGAGCCATTTGTTCAAAGGGAGTTAAAAGGAATTATGACAAGCTGTGGAATAAGGAGGGATTTAGACACTTAATTTTGCCAAATACAGTTAGACATCTCATATTTCAGTTCTCTGTTACTTTTCCGAGCTCGAAATCTTGTCTCCAGGCATGTTCACGCAGGCTTGACATACTCAGCAGCCCTTACGGTTTACAAATAAATATCAAAACTATGAAGCTAAGCAGTTTAGGGAAGATAGATAAACTATTTCCCATCGAAAGATTAAAATAGCGAATAATTGGATAAAAGAGTTTGAAGTCTACATGATTTGTATAATAAGAAACAAGCTACAGAAAAGTAACTGGTTAATTAAGAGGAACATGAGAAAACTGAAAAAAAAGAGAACTGAAATATGAAATGTCTAACTGTACTTGGCAAAATTATGCGACTAAATCCCTCCTTACTCCACAGCTTGTCATGGTTTAAACTTCCTGTGAGCACGCCAAGTAGCAAAGAAAAACCGATTGATTTTTTCCTTAGTAAGATAAAACGCAGCAGAGCAACAAAAGGCTATCAAGAAGTTGATGCTTGAACAACTTCGATTTACTTACAATCTTTCAATTTTTCGCTCAAACTCGGCAACGATTAAGTGGTGATAAACAATTTTTCAAAGACTAAATGCCTTTTTTGAGTAGAGTTCTGTATACTTTCTGCTGTTAGGCGGGTGTGAGCGAGGTACCAAAAGGAATATTTCATTGTACGACCTAGACTGGTAAGCGAAATGGCTCGACTTGTAAGAAGAAGTAGTTCTATTTCAGGTGTTCCCATACTCTTAGACTTAGTCTTTTATGGATTTATGGTTGACTGAACTGGCGATTTTTCAATCTTCCACAAAAAGAGCCGTTCAAGGGATATCAGAACTGCTTTGTAATAGCAGAGCCCTCTAAAAGCTCGTTGTGCTATTTACAGTTTGCAAGCGATGTCACTGACGAATCTAATCACACATCGATATTATTTGGTTCAGAGAAAATCTGACCGATGCTGGTCAGTAACAATGTAACAGTTTTTCCATGCTGATTGAGCACTCATTAGCGTATATCTTAGTGCAACTACAAACGAAAAATTCTATGCAAATCAAATGGCACAAGAAACACCAGTTTCAAATTGTACTTCGAAAAGCTAGACGTATCGAAATAAATGCGCTCAAACACAAACATTTACTAGATGATAATATACAATTATCACCCGAATTGAAGGTGACTAGCGGTTGATATTAACGGAGCCGCGAAGCGGTGAGGTAAGTGTCCACTGTTGGTCATCGACACTAAGGGGAACTGTCTTATTATTTGCCAGATCAGTAAATAGATATGAAGAATTTCAGTTTTAAACGCTCTAAAATAGTGGAAAATCTCTGTTTCTGAAAAATACGCGCACTGTTACTCGTGAATGCCATAAGGTAAATAGCGGTGGATATCTACTTTTTATAGTCCAATCAGGAAGCGTGTAAAGTGCTATTTACCAGAGAAGTTGAAAACCTGTTCAAACAATACTTTAATACTTCAGGAAACGGTGAAAGATAAAGTCCTGTAAAAGCTTCTTAATATACAATTTGGGCAGATATACATGTAAACCTTTTAGAGAAATCCGACTTGCTAGACGATTAATCCCGCCAATTGTTGTAGAAGAATATTTAATAGACATTAGAAACAAACGATTTTTTCAACCGCTGAGATGATTCAATGCAAATCAAAAAGTTTGAATTCTCAAAACTTTCAAAACAAGTACAGTTTGCGCAAAGAGCTTTTTTTGATCAGTCTGAAACTCTCACAGACCTTGAGCAATGTTGACGAATGACCATCACTTTATGCGGTAGACAACGGGTTAAGAGAGGGTCAAGAACTTAAGGCTTTCCAAGGTGAAGGACACCTTTCAGTCAGTCATAGGCAGTTTATTGAATTCCACTTCGGTCAAAGTGTAACGTAGAGCGTCTGGCAAAGCCAGTATAACTGATATGTCGAGAAAAGCCAAAGGGAAAAAAGTTAAAATGAAAATACATCCGTAGCACAACAAGTGTCTATCGTTATAAAATAGAAAAATAGAAAAAACTTATAACTGTTAGTAGAGTTGTTTCTCTTAGTTGATTTTGATATTTATCAACCTTTAGTTGTTTGCGTGAGTATCGAGTGCGTTATCAGTTGTACGTGATCAATGAATACATCATGGTATGAATAACCATAAACGTTCCTTTACACGTGTGATTAAAGATTTTTTGGCTTTATATCAGAAAAAAATATGTTAATTAGTAAAAGTATTACTTAATATCGTACAAAATCTTAATAGCGCGAAAAATGGCATCCACCTAGTGCTCCATGCTGATTGATCGTTCAAATACATTTGATCGTGCACTCAAACTTCAGCTAAGTTTAGCATTCTATATATTCGATATACATCGCGTTTCTGTTTATAATTTGCGTGACTAATGTAGCTCTAGTTTAAATATGTTTGAGTGAAACTACTTCCTTCTAATCAGTTTGAATTCATGCGGTTTATGACTCGTTGATTGAATTATACGCGTACACCAGTAAGTGAGTGTGTGTATATGTGATGTCTTGTAGCCAGGTACGCGGAACTGTGAGTTTAGTCAGTTGTTTAGCAACTTTGATGTCCAGCTTTAATTTTATAATGTTTGTTTTTTGCAAAAAAAAACTTGTTAGCCATTTTTTTTTTCAATTAACCTTGCTTCCTTATATAGAAACGCTTAAGAAAATGATGTCATTTGTCCTTATGGGCCATTGACTGAGCCTTCTCAGGACTATGCGAAATAATTAGCACAAACAAAAACAACTACTCACTCTAATAGTCGTAATTTAATCGTGGAAGTGTTTGCATTCATCCGTTAACTTCAACTCTAACTGGGATAACGAGCTTGCTAGGTAAGTTGCCACATGCAGTATCATAATTTTAAAACGGTTTCTTTGTAGTGCCGTGTAAGTTTATGCACACTTACTTTTATGATATGAAGTCAACAAAACAACTCATGCTTCTCAGCTTCAGAGTTAAGACATAATTATGGGTTCTAACTGTCTCACACATTACACTGTATAGTAGTTGTTTCTTTGCGGTGAACACCTTGTGAGTTGAAAGATTTCTTTATCACTTCATAAAAAATTGTACTTGTGTATCACTATTGAAGTTATCCGGTTGATTAATACTATTATCAGTCATTCGTTTGAGCTCGTTGTACTTTGCTCAACTCAATGTTCAGACAACAGAAACCGCTGTCGGGCCACAAACCAACGTACTTGCGCATAAACACATTGTCTATCACAAGAAAAGCGAGATCTATGTTCAAGGCTGTTCTTTAGATCAGTAACTACTATTGTTATAAATGTAAAAGTCTATTTGTTCAATTTTTTCGTTATCAACTTATTGATTTACTACAGCGTTGCTGTTTTTCAGTTTTATTTGAATTGTTAAACTGTATTTGCCACAAACTAGAAGGGGACGGTACATTCGACCTTGTTGGGAAGGGAGATAGAGGGGGGGAGGGTAAAGGAGCGTGGAAGCATAATTTCTATGCAGTTTTTTCCCTTGGTAGAATCTTCAGCTCAGCATGAATGTGTATGCCTCTATGTCTTCCCATACGTTTACTTTTTAACGTGATTGTTTTTGTTTGTTGCGACCGTGGAAAAATGTTCTTTTAAACATAAATTTTGTTCCTAT
>JAOBRG010379243.1:0-11279 GCA_027574985.1 Umimayanthus nakama
CGCCATGTTTACATTACGTGTCGCCCGCCAAACAAACGGCTTGTACATATTGCGCATGATTGTGAAACTGGCTTATTCATAAAGTCTGGAGCGAGCACGTAGTCGAGGCTTGGTAGGCCTACCGAGTCTCGACTCCATGCTCGCTCCAGGCTCTATGAATACGGTGTATTTAACAGACAATTGCAGTGTTTTTCAATGAGCAGTATCTTGGTGTAACAACTATATTGTCCTTGTTTCAAATAGATAAAAAACCAAATACGTTTTTACTATGTATTCATTTAGCGTATCTATAAAAAGGTATATTATACTATTCCTATATTAAAGAACTGTTTTATCGGTAGAGACACTGGTCTGACTATTGTTGTTTCAGGTTTTGATTTCGGCCTTCGTCAGAATGGCCAACGTGTTATGCATGTGACCCTTCCTGCCTGGGCCAAAGGCAGCCGGCGACTGTTTGTGCGGATCCAACGCCAGGTATAATGTCTACCATCACCTGACCACCTCGTCTTTTGCTTTTATTTGATGGTATTCAGTCGTGTTCGGTGTCTGTTCCTTACTGTACCTATATTTGTTTGTAATTTAAAATTCTTACTTTGGCAATTTATGTAAAGCAGTTTATATGTCGTTCAAATAAAATGAAGTTCATTTCAATTTACGGCGTAGCCAGGAGTGGTTAGAAGGACGGTCGGAATACCAATAAGATATTTCGCCGTGGAGCTTCTGACTTCGAGTTGAAACGTCAAGATTCTTCAATTGCACTAGCCTATAAATTAAGATTTTACCACTCCTGGCTACGACCCTGGACCAGCGTGTATTTGTGGATGCTTGTTGCCTGCCTACCGACTTTTCAGTGGCACTGTGATTGTCTCTGGCTAACTAACTGTTCGCCTGCATTTTCGTCGCAATCTCTTTACTATCCACACTTATTTTTGTATCCTAAGTCAATCCTTGTCCTGACATGTTCATCTTGAATCTGATCGTGTCTCTCACGTAACAAACAACTTGGTTATCTGTGTACGACTTTTTCCGCGTACTCCTAGCTGCAGCAACAACATCATATCAACCGAGTGTTTGATTCGATTCTTGCCACAGGCGTTAGAGTCAGAGTACGTCTCTAGAGGCCTTCACGAGTGGATTGACCTTGTGTTTGGCTTCAAACAAACTGGACCCGAGGCAGTAGAAGCTGTCAACGTCTTTCATCCAGCAGTAAGTTATCACAGGGGTTATGTATACATGTTACGTTACATCAATATTCAGAGTTCAGTTTTTACAATGGTGTAAGAGTCTAGACCCGTACACGTGTAGCATGGAAAAGCTACTTGTTGAATCTACTTATTACTAACGACTTTATTGTAATTACAATAACGGTAAGAGTGATGACGATGTGAGTACCATATTTATTCGAATAAGCGCTCTGGGTGCTTGTTTCATTTTTGGACTTTTTCAAAAGACAATATTCGGGGTGGGCGCTTATTAAATTTTTACCAGTTTCAGCCAAACATTTTCAGTACGTTTATTTTACATCAACAAAACAAAAACGAAATGACAAAATGCATGCATAAAACAACGTAAAATTTAAACTTTTCCTTACAGTCTCAAGTAGGGTCCTTCAAGCTACCGCACTCATTTTCACTTACATGTATGTTAGTCAAATAGGGTCTCAGAATCTCCGGTGTAGCGTCTGCAGTGTCCGTCAGTGAGACATTTAGGTGAGAGGGGAGGGGGGAGGGGGGGAGGGGGGCTTATCAGTTCGAGGTTTTGGAGCTTAGTCGAGGTTGGGCGCTTATTGGAATAAATATTATATAGTGTCGTGACTGTAGATATGGCCATGGTTGTAGTTGTGATTATGGTGTTTGCGGACCATTGTGATTATGATTAATCAAGACGATGGTTACGGTGAAGATTAGTATGAATGCAAACATTTTCTTACTTTGCTGCTCCACGCCAAATATATTAGTAAACAAACCTGGCCGTTTAAGAGAAAGAATCATTGGGTTTCATTCCTATTCTCTGTATTCGAATGTTGAGAGAGCAAGACGTAGTAAAGTATCTACAACTGTGAGCAAGCCCTACACTTTTTCGTTGGTTAGTACTACCGTCTCGTTTTCCACTCACCAGACGTACTACGGTGTGGATGTAAACACGATCTCGGACCCACTTCAGAAGAAAGCGCTTAAGACCATGATAGAGACGTATGGCCAGACCCCCAAGCAGCTCTTCACCTACCGTCATCCCCCGCGCCAGTCCTCCCGCGTTCCAGCTGGCCCCGTGTCACTGGGCACCAACTTCTCCAACCTGACATCACTGTATGACGGCCAACTGTACGAGTCGCCAGCCAGGTTAACCGGGTCTGTATCGTCTGTGGCGTCAGAGAATACTATCGTGACCAGCTTGACGGAAACTCTTGCTGGTGAGTGGTGATGGTGGATGAATCGGTACAAAAAATAAGAATATTTATAACAAAGTTATAGTAATAAAAATAATCATAATATTAATAGTAATAATGACAGCAATTATGATAATAATCATAGTAATAATAAAATTAAAATAAATTCTGAATTGTTTTTATAATGGAAAGTGTTAAAAACATTAATGATAGATTGAAAGCAAAAAAGGCCTCTTTGATTGGCTCAAACTCTAACAAACTCGTACTTATGTTGAATGTGTGGATGAGAGCACATAAAAAAAACTCTTATATAAAACTGCCGTGGAGGGTTGTTATGAGAAATTATCGTCGTTGTCTTCACTGCAACTTCAACAACTGCAAATATTTTCCTGAAAAAAATTTAAACCTACACGGGATTCGAACCTTTGCGATACCCGGGCAGACGTTCTAACCACTGAGCTATGATTATGAAGCCATTGTTTCATAGTAGGAAGGTCAATTGTGAGTTAAAACAACCCCATGCTGGTGTTGAAAGTGTAAATAGTTTTGAAAATGGTGGATTAAATATAAAAGGAATTTGAACTTCTTTTATCCTTGACACGCGATAGGCCAACATTTGAATCAGGTAATTGACCCGAGTTGTGATCTTGACAATACCCTTACTTGTGCGAAAAAATGTTTCGAAAAAATGGTCTATGAGGAAAGAGCAGGCAGTGGTAGACTTACCCGGTCAAACTCTTTTTTCGGTTTATCTTGACAACAGTATGTGATTTTGTCTGTTTTAAAATCTTTCTTAAGGCTGTCCAACGTTAGTTAAAGTCGTTTAAGCTTTGGCGAACTCCGACATGTACAGTGACTTTAACCTGTTTAAGATCCTATTGTTCGACATCTTCGCTTGCTTGTCCCGTTAAATTTGCAGGCCCCTCTGTACCTGATGTGAGTAAAGATCGCCCCAAGCCGGTGAGCTCCGTGGATGGCCTTCAGTGGGGGCGATATGTGGGCTCCCCAGACCAACCTGCACCAGTGATCGTTCATCGAGAGAGAATGAAGACAGATATAAAATCGCTCGTCAGCTTGAGGTACGCCGACCAGCTTTTCGCCCTTGAAGAGAACTCGGCACTCGCCACCATGTACTGGAACAAGCAGGGGGAGAGCAGAGGCAGCGAGATGGAGGAAAAACTCTGGGCAGCGGTCATCAGCTGGGGCTATCTGGACGGCAGCTTGAAGGTGTCGTGGAAAGGACGGACGGGAGTGTTTCTGATGGAGCACTGTACACCGGACAAGGTTGGCTTTATTGTGTTGAGACTCAGAGCTAGAGCACGATTCCCCTTTCATGAAAATTGAACTCCTTCGTATTTAAGTTTGTAAGATCTCCGCAGCGGAATAATACGAATGCCTATCTATCTGATGCACCTTCACAATTGCCTTCATTTAAGTTAAAAGTTAAACGGGAAATGTATGCATGCGATGACTGTAATGGAAACAGACTAAAAAAGGATCTGAAAGTGAGTACAGGATATCCTGACAATGTAGTACGGACTGTCTTTTTCTGGCCGTTTACATGAAACCCAATTGGCTGCCAACCCGGGTCAAGACGCTAACTCGAGACCGCGCTTTTCCAGTCAAACCCCTTCAATTATTTACATGAACAAGCCAATCAGACCGCGTGTTCATTCAACATTCATGTAAACAGCTACAGGCGTTTGACTAGAGAAGGATTCACCTGGACTGACGTATGTAAACGGCCCCTTACACAAGCGCTTTTTCTGTGTGAAATTTTGTAATCACCTTTTGTGTTTGTGCTACTGGCAATTTCTCTTGGTCTTGGGTTTCAAATAGAAATGTTTCTAAAACTGTCAACTTACTAGCTAACAAACTGCTTCTTCACTGCTGTTGAGGCAGAACAGGTTTTTATTTGTTGGGGTTTAAAACATAAGTTCAGAGTGCATGTACTTATGATTACACGGGTTTTTACTGAATAATGAGGTGTGCTCTTTATGACACTGCCGTTCTATAAGGGTTCACCTTTTGGTGATTTGGATATTACAGCGGAACATACGAGAAAGACTGACTGCATGTGCATTATGGTTTATTAGGTTACCTGTTGCGCGGTGGTGCAAGGCTGCAAGTCGCTGTTTATCGGTAGCTCAACGGGAGCGTTATTTGTCTTGCCAATCAAGTTTAATTCACTTAAGGTGGGTTTTTGACGCAAACGTTGCAAATCGATCGTACTACTGTGCTTTCATTAAATGTTTTAACAAAGTATAACGTGGAAGTAGTCCAGTCAACGAATGACTCAGGTTGGAAAAAAATGTTAACAAAGCTTTCTCACTTGAAACATGTTTATTAGTGCTATATTAGTACTCACAAAAAACTCCACCCGAATCCGAGCATTGGAACCTTCTTTTTTCTATTGGGCAAAAAAACCTCGATTTCAGGCCAAATCCAAGATGGCCGCCATTCAAGATATCATACACAAATGGGCAATATTTTGCAACCTTTTGCCTAATCAACGAAAATAATGTGCTTATCTTAACGAATGTGTACATTCCCTTTCGCTTTATGCAAGTATGGGATGTATACAAGGTCAAGGTCATGCATGAAGGTCAAGGTCATGCTTGAAGGTCAAACTCATCCAGAAAAGAACCTGAGAAATCCTTCTAAAACTAGCCAAGTTCATTCTTCTGCTTGATATTTCTGTTAAATACCATTTCGAAAGCGTTTTATGTTGAGAGTTAAAATCAAATGTATACTTTAACACACTGTCCAACTATCCCGATGAAATCGGGGTTATCCAGGTTTTGACTGAAAATCCCGAAGCCCGGCCAACGTTCGATCTGGATAGGAAAAACCCCAATTTCGATTCCTGTTGTGATACTTTCATCAAATTCTCATCAAAGAAAACTTAATGCAGGATACTTAACACTGATGTCCCGAAAAACGGAAGAACAAGCAAGAAATTTCAGATGGTTTTTGACAGAAACTGTTGAGTCATAACACCAGAAATGACAATTCGGAGCCTCTAGATTTAAAGTTTCCTGGGTGGGCATGCCCCCAGACCCCCTAGCAAGAGGTACTTTCAGTGCTTAACCTTATTCCGCCTGGGCTTTTTTAGGGTGGTTAATGTTAATGTTAATGTTAAGTATCAAGAGTTAAGCATTGTTTTGTGCTCTCATCGTTTATGTAGTTTTAAATGTACAAGGTCATACTATGTGAACATTTAATACCTATTTAAAACAAAGCAAACTTCAGTCGTTACAAATAAATGATAGAAAAAGTTAACTTTCTTTCGGCGTCTTCTCACTAAACAATTGTTCAACACCATCATTATCAGACGCACCGTTATCTACTTGTGGAGCAGTTAAACAGGAACTGTTTCAGTTACAGTAATCGCAGGCAGACGCGTGCACTGTAGTCCACTCTACCACATGTGCAGCTCCAATGGTCACACCTACCAGTGCAGTTGCACCTGATGATTTTTAGCTGTTGCTCCGGCGCTGCTGGCTGATCCATTGTTATGAGAACAAGACCGTTTGGTGAATTTGCCCAACCCCAGCCCACAGGAGGAAGTTCATTTCCGCGCCATGCCTGGACCTGCTAATATATGTCCTGTAGCTGTGGAATAGGTCAGCACCTGTTGTTTGTGGGAGCTTATTTGGGGCGACATACACTGAAGAAGTCTCCACCTTGACTTGGAATTTCTACACCATGGAAGCATTCAGGTTTTGAGACGTTGAAAAGCCATGGATTTTAAATAGGACCCTTTCTCGTCTCTTTCCATATCTTTTTTGGATAAACACGAAGACAAAAAAAGTTGTGGAGTTTTTAAACGCAGCAAACTTCTTCGGTATTGTAACTTTCCCGATTCCGTAGGAGTCCTGAAGTGGTACTGCACCCATGTTGATGATGATGGCATGCAGGATTAAAAGGCCCTCCAACAGAGATGGATCCAGCTTCTTCTTAAAGGTTGTGATGCAAACCGTATTCTTTGCTGTAATCATGCACGGGATTCAGTCTTCAACATTTGCATAATGCACCATCAACTGGAAAAACCAATTGTTTTCATGCAATTAAATTTTGTAGTCAGCGCGTTCAATGCTGATCACCTTCTTTACCGTCTCTTGAACCAGTAAGTCAATTGGAGCTTTCTTGTTTTCGTCATTTGCCATGAAAACTTTCGCATTTGGAAAAACAGTTGGCATTTGGTGATGAACAGAGATGCTTGCAAACAGGCAAAGCTCGTATTGTAGTAGCTCGCAAAGTGGGATTCCACCAACACCATTGCTGATACAATTACTGTAGGCTCATATCAGTGCGCTCACCACCAGTGGTTTTTGCATAAGTCAAAGAGGCCAGAGTTTTCACTAGATTTTTCTGCAAAACTTGTACTATCCAACCGAATGACCGACCACTGAGGTAAGAAGGGCGTCTCCTACATTCTTTCCGTCATCTGCACTTACCGAACCACCTCCAACACTCCAATGATAGGCCTACGAGCGGTTCTGTTGTCCTGCGAAAGGGGCCTCGTTCTACAAGCACTTCAAGAAGTTTCTGGATGTCCGCCAGATCACGATGCTCATCTCGCGCAGTTTTGGTTAATCTAGCAAACTCGAACATGGACTGACTGATTTCGGTACGGATAGGCCTAGACAACAAAAACAGCAAGCGCAAGCTTTCTTCAAGTCCTCGGCCATGCGTCAAATCCCCAGTAGACTTAACGCCTGCCAATCAAACTGGATCGAAGTAAAGATAGGTAAACGTGCTATGAACCCCAATTCTCCACACTGGGAAGAGTCCCTTGGTGAAGGCTGCATGCACATCAGGATGTATACGTTCTAAAATAACCACTTTGGGGATGTAAAGAGCCAGGGACTTGGTGGAATTATTGCGTCTAGCAGTTGTGAGGTACGGTTGCATTTCACAAGGAGATTTACGATACAGTAACAAACTTCAAATGCGCACAGAGCGGAAAAAACGACCAAAGAATCCCGATCATCTTCTGATACAGCATCGACAAATGTGCGAAATCATTAGAGAACGCACTTTTTCAAAGGCAAGTTGGATTGACCTGAGTGCGCTGCTTTTAACCCTAGAAGCCTCGAAAGGTGGAAGGGATAAAATTGAATCCCCCCTCCCTTTTTTCTTTAGATTTTTGTTGCTACCAAAAGCTTTGATACAACTGTTCTTTGTTTCTTAATAAATCTTTTGACGCTAATGGAGTGACGTAACAACTGGTGACATCATCCTATTAAGTCACGCAACAAGCATGTTGACTGTGAAATCTTAGAATTTCGCTAAAATCTTACTAATTACTGGCAACTTCACAAAGGTTTCTAATCATTTACTGAATTTCATATGCTATTTTTTGCTGTTTTTTTTGTCATTTTGAAGTATGAACAAAATCTGAAAATTTAAAAATCGAAGATGGCAGCCGCTTGTGACATCATTAATTTGCCATGGAAACCAATATGACACCAGGAGCAAAAAAAACTTAAGAACTGAAAAGTGCGAAATAAAAGAATCATGAGGTCACTCACCCGCAGAACACATGTCGAGCTCAACACGAATTCAGTACCAAGAAAATGATTCCATGTGAATACCGCTGACCAGTTCTTCTGAAAAATATTTTTAGTCTTCCCATTGGATAGGAAGTAGTAACCTAGTTCGCATACACAAGAAAAAGAATAAATATTTTGTATTCCCGTGGTAGAAAAAAATACGTTTAGATAAAATTTACATGTACTACAAAAATAAGGTTAGACCAGTTATTACTTTTACTTTATTTTTTTCTTTTGCTCATGTTGACCTTGACCTTCACGCGTAACCATGTCTTTAGACTTGTCCATTAGTAAAACAGAAATGGAAGGGGAATTATGTAAATCAATTATAACCAACGCATCAAGGTTGTTTTAAAGTAAAATGGCGCAAAAACCAGGCCCATGTCTGTGAGACACTGTACAATGGTGGCCATCTTGGATTTTACATCGAAGTGAGGTTTTCCCCTACTTAAAAACAAGGTTCCAATGCTCAGATTCGGGTGGAGTTTTTTGTGTGGACTAGTATATCACTAGTAAACTTGATTTTGTTGACAATGCTTTGTTAACATTTTTTTCTAACTTCGCCTACATTTTTTCGTTCGTTTACTGGACTAATGCCTAAACATGCTTTGCACATGCATCATTGCTATTATCATCTAGCCATTGTTCTCCCTGTCTGCTATATTATGAGGTTTTTAAAATATTGTTATGCACATTTATGTCATGATGATGCAAATTATTTAGAAAGGCATTGTTATGCAAACTCCCACCCCTCTGACACTACAAACTATAATTTCCACAACCTTTCTTGTGGGAACTCTGCTAGTGGTGATTATACAATCATGATATTGATTGTGTTGTTACGAAAGGGATGTCCAATCAGCATGCACCATTTTTGATTACCATGCACCAGCCAATGCTGTTTTGGTGACACTAATTATTTAAAACATTTTTTTATTGAAAGTGACACAGTTGACAGTCAGAAACTAACTTAACAAAAAAAAAAAAAACTTAACAATATATAAACTTTTTGCCTGTGCTCTGTAACAGTCCACAATGCCATGCAGCAAGTTGATACAGTGTAATAAAGTTATCCTTACTCTTATCAACAAGTGTGTAGGTTCTTTTAAGTCAAATTTTTATGTCTCAGCTCATAGTATTAAGTACTTAGTTGCGAGTTTGTTTTAAATAGTTGGTCTGCAGGTTGTTTGGGAGAGAGTTCGCCAGCTAGGGGACATTCCTTGCGCCAGGGATGGACATTCACTAAGGTAAAGCTACAATCCATTCATCTCATGTTAATGTCATGAAAACGGCTAGTACTGTACTTTATTTTAACTTACTGGTAGTCAAAATTTACATTTCACATCTTGATAAATCAGTAAATTAAAGTGATCATGGCCAAAGTTTTAATAATTGTCAAACTTAAACAGTTTATAAATTAGCTAACTAGAAAATTCTTAATTCTTAAGATAAAACTTACTGTTCCCTACTTATAGCTTTTGCTGAATACTGTACCTAGGGACAGTCTGCAGATTAAAGTCGTCACAGATGATATGGTACTTTGATGTCAAAGATGTAGAGTGTGGGGAAGTAGCTGTATCGTTTAGTTTTAGCTTTTAATCATGACTACTGGTACTGATCCCCCTAGGAGCAACAAGAACTTTTTACTCAGTGTAGTTTGTAGATTCCATAAAATTTCTAACACAATCTTAGTGTTCCACTTTGGCACACTATATAACCTGGCTGTCTAATAAATAAACTGGATTTTCGAAAGTCATTTGACCAATTAATATAGCTTTTTTCTCACCGAAGTACATGTAAGTACTTTATTCCTTGCAACTGTTTCAAAGCTGGCTATTTTCTTGGGGTTTTTTTGCCTGCTCTTCACAGATTATATAAAACACAGTTCCAATAAAACATGGAACAAGAATTTTTGCAAAATAACAGCTCAAGATCATCCTGCAGTCAGTACCAACTAACAAATAATGTAGCTGACATACGTGGTTCAATATTCTTTCCATACATGTATACAGTGCTGTTGGTTCTGTATTGTACCTGTTGGGTGGATCAAATAATCCCTCAGCTGAGGAGTGCCTGGAGGGATTGTATGCTTATGACATTGGTAAGATTGTTTTTCAAAAGTAAGCTGGTTTTATATTGTTTCCAATTGATGCAACTCCTTCCTCAGTGGTGGTCAAGAGACAGCATTCGACCCAGCAGTGTTTGAGGCAGGTTGGTTTTTTTGCAGGTCATCACTCTGTCAGGGCATATTGAATCTATCACAATTTTTAAAAATAATGTAAAATTTTATATACTTATTGTGTCTGTTTAGGAAAGCGCTAAAATACAAAATGTACAGTAACATATAACTCAGACTGGATTTTTGGGGTTTAACTGTACATAGGGAGGTGGATGGGTCACAAATATAAATGAATATTTTGTGTGGCAACAAGATTTCTTAAGGAGCAGTTATATAATATATAAATATCTCAAGCTTTTGTTTTAAAACCAAGTCGACAAAAATTGACCGAGAAAAATTAAAAACAATAAAGCAAGAACAACAGAAACATTACAATACAGCTCTGGACTTTGCAATTCTTTTTTCTTTTGAGACCGTGGGATGAGCATAAACTTTGCAATAGTAAAATAGTGTTGTATTAATATCTGCCAGGAACACTCTCTTGGGAGGTGTGCCCCACCCAAGGGTGGCAGCCTCGTGCGCTGGGACACACAACTGCTGTGGTTGGTGATACCTTGTATGTGTTTGGAGGAATATACAAGGGAGAAGCCAAGAACACTCTTTACATGTTGAACATAGGTGAGTAACTCTCTTCAGAGAAGATAGGGCTGGTAGGTACAGGTGGTAGGTAGATTCACAGTTAGGCAAATAGGTGAGTTGGTAGGTAGGTAGTTGGCCAAAGACCTAGGTACATGTAGGAAGAAGGGTAGGTTTTCAAGTAGGTAGGAAGGTGGGTTGATGGGTCCAGGTGCAGATAAAAATTATAGGTAGGTAGACCTGTGAGTGGGTCAGTGTGTGGGTAAGTAGGTAGGTAGGTGAGTGGGTGGGTTGGTAGGTAGGTAGGTAGGTAGGTAGGGGAGTGGTGTGAGGGTGGGTAAGTAAATGATTGAGTGGATTGATAGGTAGGTGAGTAGGTGGGTGGGTGAATAGGTACAGGTAGGTAGGTGTGTGTGTGGGTAGGTAAATGAATGAGTGGGTTCATAGGTAGGTGAGTGGGTGGGTGGGTGGATAGATACAGGTAGGTAGGTGTGTGGATGAGTAGGTAGGTAGGTGAGTGGGTGGGTTGGTATGTGGGTAGGTAGGTGAGTGGTGTGTTGTTGGTTAGGTAAATAAATGA
>JAOBRG010379254.1:0-11278 GCA_027574985.1 Umimayanthus nakama
CAACCCCCCCCCCCCCCCTTAAAACAAATTGATTTATTTGAAATGTCTTTCCCAGGCCGGGGTATCTCAATATAATTTTATAAACAAAAAAGTTCACTAAAAGTGTACAAATTGAATGACACTAACTGAGTAAATATCTAATAAATCCTTATTTATTATCCGTTATGTGCAAGTCAATATATAGCTGCCAGCATTCCCCCCGGGCACGATGAGTCTCGAGGAGCCGGGCATTTGGCAGCTAATAGTCTCCCAATCCTCCGGGCATTTGAAACAACAAAAGAACTTGCTTCACAACATTGTGCTGTAATTTCTGACGGCGCTTATAGTCAAGGGTTTCAAACACGGTCATTTTGGAGAAAGAAGAGCATTTATCGACCATAAAGCATTACAGGTAAAGGACCTGTAAAACCAATAAAAGTAAAACCGTTTTCTTTGTTTTTGTTCAGTCAGAGTGACACATTTTCGTTACCTGTTTTACAGCTATTTCAAAAAAGGTTGTCATAGTCAACAGTTGATACTGAAACCGAAAGGAACTTTGGGTACATTCATAATGAGTGATAATGCGCCAGCGAAGGTTATTACTGCATTGCCGTTGTATTTTATGATGACCCTGTGTTCCATATCAGAGCTAACAGCAGCGATTATTTGTGCTACTTGGATCCCATAGTTCCTTTGGGTTTCAGTATTGGACCATTGACTATGACAACCTTTTTTGAAATAGCTGTATACAGTTCTATTGAGCTGAAACAGTTGTGTTTGTTAAAAAATTGCAACGAATTATTTTTGTGTATTTGTCGGATGGAGTGGGGGCCGAGATTTTGACTATTACAGTAGGAACGTGAGCGGGGCATTTGTAAGCAAACATCAATTTTTTCAAATGTCTGGAGTTTGCCCGGGCGGATGCTCGCGGATGGAATTGACTGGCACTTTTGTACTGATACACAAAAGTAAGTTTAGAGCTTCAAATATCTCAAACTTAAACTGCCAGGGCTAAACATCGAACTGAAGAAGGTGGCGCTGCAGCTAAAAATGATCTTGCTTGGAAGAAAATTGTAAAAGTAGACGAAACACGAAAACTCTTTCTCATAGGTCCATAATCCTCAGCTGTGATGGGCTGGTACGTGGTGTGATAGATAAATAACTTTTATTATCTGCTCCGTATATAAAAATACGTGTTTTATGCAAAACCTAAGACGCTAAAAGGCTGGTCTATCGATTCCACTTTTTGTTTCTTTTTTTACGAACCTCCCTGTTTTGTATCAGTGAAGTATAAAGAAATGTTGATTAACCAGATCTTTGTTTTCGCTCTTTTTAAAACTGGATTCTTGAAAACGCCAGGTTTTTGTACTCATAAAGGTGCATCAACACATCTTCTTGTAGTTTTAGATTTTATCGTTTTAAATAACTTAAATTTTTAGCGTGGAAGCCCTTTTTGAAAACCACTTAGTTTGTAATAGTGAAAAAGTTACCTCAATAAAGATCATCATTATCATCAGTGCCGGCCTAAAACGCACTAAACAAGCAAGGACAAGAAGGCTGTTTTCAGATATACTACAACGATTAGTCTTTGCCCAAATCTAGGGTATTTGTGAAATTTGGAAGCTATGTCGAGTAACATAAAACTTAGTTTACTATAACTCACTGATGCCATTATCTGGGAATCTTGTATTTCAAGTTTTATAACTTTGATAACATCAAGTGAAAGCGACCCAACCTTGCTCCCTGGGCCTTCTGAGTGATATCGATTTTTCAAACGAAACCGCCATTTTGAAAAATACCAAGGAGACACTCAGAACGAGGCTGATTTATTCATCGCACGGTGCAGTGGTTGCTTCATTCCATGAAAGCCGGACGGTTTCTAATGGCACCGGACGGTTTCCACGGCACCGGACGAGCTACTCGGTGATGACCCGGGTATACTATATGTTTAGCTATACTAAATATTGAATAAGTGGTTTCTACAACATAGAAAGCCACCGAACTGCCTGAGCCTTAATTGGCGGACTAACATGATCCAAAACACACAGGACCGGGGTGCCAAAGCTTCTTATGCAGCGACCAGGCCATAAACATATTACACAAAAAATTAAAAAGCAAAACCAGTCACTGACTCGGGTCGACCACACTCTCAGTTGACACTCAAACTTTGTAGGGAGGACATCTCCATTTTTCCGTTAATTTGCTTCTTTTAAAAGATTAAAAAATATCTGCATGTGAAGTATCAATAAGATAATGTAATAATATAATAATGTAATAACTTATCAATAAGATAAGTTGCCTAAAGTTACAAAACGCTGCTGTTGTGAGCCAGCACACAACTAATACCATTGCCTTCACTTATTTGTCTTGCGTTTTTATAAAAACTCCAGTCTTAAAAACTTTTAATATATTATTAACACAAAATTATACAGCAAGCGTGTCATGGTTGCAAAATTTGACTTTTAAATTTCGAGCTGCGAGCCGTGAAAAGAGGAGGAGATTAGCAACTGTTTGTAATATCATTCTTCGGATTCTCGCTTGAAATATAAAATATTCTGTATAATACAATTATTGGCACGGTTAAGCAAATGACCAACAACCAACTAACCGAATCTGTCTAAACCCTCTTCTTCAGGATCGCCATGACCTGTCGCCGTGTGCTACAAAACCTTGCCCGTCAAAAGCCGCCAGTGCTGTGGCAGAGCGAGAGCAGCCCGTTTAGAAAGTGTTTGAATACGTTTGATTTGACGTCTCTGGGAGTCGGGACTGTGGTTGGCGCTGGGCTGTATGTGGTTGCTGGTCAACTTGCCCGCGATGTGGCCGGCCCAGCTGTCATTATATCTTTTGTGATCGCAGCTATCGCAGCATTTCTGTCGGGGATCTGTTATGCGGAGTTTGGCTGCAGAATACCGAAAGCAGGCTCAGCGTATATCTACACTTATGTGATCATGGGTGAAATATGGGCCTTTATCGTTGGCTGGAACATGCTACTTGAATATCTAATTGCCTCTGCGAGTGTTGCTCGAGCTTGTAGTGAATACATCAATTCCGTTTGCAACGGAAAAATATACGACTTCTTTATGAAAGAAATCGCCTCTTGGCATGTACCGGCTCTCGGACCGTTTCCCGATTTCCTGGCCATGGCCTTGGCTTTTATCGTAACAGTGATCGTGTGTTTAGGAGTGAGGCACTCGGCTGTGTTCAACAAGATTGTAACTTTTGTAAATTTCTCCGTTATTTTATTCATCATAATCTGTGGGTTGTTCTACGTTGATGGCAACAACTGGAAAGGAAAAAACTTTATGCCGTATGGAGTCGGTGGTGTGTTGACCGCCTCGGCGAGCTGCTTCTTCGCCTTTGTAGGCTTTGACGTGATAGCAACTGCCGGCGAAGAAACCAAAAATCCTAAACGCGCGCTTCCCTTGGCAATCCTCTTCACATTGGCAATCAGTTTCCTGGCGTATTTCGGTGCCACATCTGTCCTCACCCTCATGTTACCCTACAACCATTTAGACAGGTTTGCCCCCCTGGCTCAGGCCTTCAAGACTCGAGCTTTCTCGGGGTCCAGTTATATCATAGCAGTTGGCGGATTGGCCGCCACAGCCAGTAGCCTCCTGTCGAACAGTTTTGCGGCACCGCGAGTCGTGTACTCCATGGCTAATGACGGGCTGTTGTTCCAGTTCTTTGGAGTTGTCAATGAGAAGACCTTGATTCCTGTGCGTGCTTCGGTCTGCTGTGGCTTGTTAATCGGACTATTGGCTCTCTTGCTTGATGTGAAACAGCTCGTAGAAATGTTATCTATAGGTAAGTTATTCAGTAAAATCCCCCCAAAATAATACAAGCATTTTCTTGGTAACTCGGAATTTTATATAACCGTAAAATAACTGGAATTTAATACAGACTGAAAACAAAGTATACTGAACATTATGTTGGGTGTTTATAGTAATTGCAAACTTCCTTAGCTTATACACACTTAGCACTTATCGCCCGTGTCACACAAAAGGCAAAAATCAACACACTCAGTGTTATTCAAAATAGTGGCAATTAATTAAAATGAAATACTGTTCTGTTCATGAGCTCAACTTCAGAAAAATTGACTCACTTCAGCTCATGAAAAGCTCTAAATTTGATTCAAATTTAAACTTTCATCTGTTTGAGTTAATCTTGCCTCAGGTGTTACTCGCTCTCGCGGCTGAATGAGCCGGAATGCAATAGGTTTTTAATTTCACGGCTTTGCGCATTTTCAATTTTTTCATGAAGACAAAGCAGTCATGGTTCAGATACCAATCTAAATTCTTTAACAGTAAAAATTTTGATCAAAGAAGTTTGTTGATTTAAAATTATTTAAAGTTACGTCGAATCACCGGCGCCTCTGACTGATTTTAGTGCATAACTCGTGTTTCAGTCAGTATTAAAAGCCTTGTTCATGTTGTGACAAACACAAATCAACCAAGTGACAATGAAAAACATTAAACAAAGGAGCTCTAATGTGTGGCTTGTTCCACCTCCTCGCACGCTTGACGTTCCATTGTCTTTTGCTTTGTCCTTTCCCCTGGGAACTAGAGAAAACTCCCTGCATGCCAAACGCCGGCGAATGTGCACGTCCGAAGTGAGCTTAGAGTTGGCTCTGGCATGGTTCTACAGGAACCGCAGAGCAACTCTGAGATTTCATTTTTTTTGGAGGAGGGGGGGGGGTGGGGTCACCGTTAGCTTATCGATATTGGGAGGGGGGCAAAGACACATTCTCTTACTAAGTCTCTATAATTCGAAAAATATGGACAAGGGGCACTTGTCCCCCGCTCCCCCCCTGCTCCGCGGCTCCTGCACTAAGAATACTTGTTGTTTAAGTTTCTTATATTTGTGCTTGTGTATTATAAATATGGATGCATAGACATACAGACAGATAGACGCATGGAAGTATATATAAGTCATACTATTGCTGTAAGTTTTGACTTTATATTTTATTCCCGAATTTCCTTATTTGCTGTTTCGGTTTTTTATGCTCAGCTGAAAGTTTACCTTCTTTTAACACGCGCGTTCCGCACTGAAAATTCGCGAAATTTTGTTCTTGCAAAGATCCGGCTATTCTGTGTTCAAATTAATATTTAACTCTTACCTTATGGTTTGAAGAACAAGGGAAAAATGTTCGGCTGATCTAGTACTTTTTTACGAGGATTTATAATGCATGTATGTAGTGAATCAAGTTCTGTATAAGGTCTTATAAATTGGCCTTTACCGAGGGGAAAAACTCCAAGGAGATCAGAGTAAAGTTGCACTGTATATTTACCACAGGCAGAAGTCTTTTTAAATACTCAAACCTGGAAAAGCTCTGCCTGTTACAAGTACGAAAAACAAGTTAAATGGTAACAACTATACCCCGAAGTAGAGGTGAATAATGAAATACATTCTACCGAGCCGCGAAGCGGCGAGGTGAATATTTTTCACTATGCACCGACACTGAGGGGGATAATTGTTTTAGTATTAACCAAACAGGTGGATTTTGTGTTTGCAGCTTCTACGTTCAAATTCGCATTTACAACTATCAAGGAACAACAATAGGAAAAGTACAAAAAATAAACAAATAAATAAAAATGGTGTTAACAGTTTGCGTTTAATCTAGGCACGTTAATAGCCTTCACGATGGTGGCCCTTGCGGTGATATTAACACGATATCAGCCCGGCATTGAAAGCGTTACTTACAAGGAAGCGACTCCACGGAAGCCAAAGAGCAAATGGCTGAAGAGGATTTGCTGCGAGAGATCAGACGACGCTGTCAGTGACGGCGCCTATCAACAGATTCATACAAGCTCGGATGAGTCAGAGTTCCCGGATGAGGGTGAGTAAGCACGCAAGCGCAATGCCAATATTCAGAATCTCACACATAGTAATTTGGTTACAGTTAGATGGCCGTGTGAGTTCGTTTTGATTATCAAAAGGTCGCTGTTCTGTTTGATTGCTTGTACTTCACCCTTAGGGGGAAAGTTCCCACATCTTTGCTTCAGTTTTGTGGGTATCTCGGTTGAAATTTGAAAAATCACCATTTTGAATCATAGGGACCAATTACCGTAAGTGTTTTTTTTGTAAAAGACTCACAATTTCTTATGTTTTGGAGAAAATGGCCGAGAGGAAAACAGACGCTTTAACATTTGTTTATTGTGAAGGAAGCTCCAGTTACTTTAAATTTTAGGCATAAGTTCTAGAATAAAGTTTTGGAGTTAAAATATCACGGCAACTGTCAGCTCGAATGATGCTCGAGGAGTACCATTTGCTCCGGCGTTTAGAACACTGCAACGGGTAAGTTTGAAATTTACCCGGGGTTAGGCTTTTCGTCGACACTATGCCGATAGAATTTGTCTTGAAGAACGGACGTGTGGACGAAGATCTTTATAAAAACAGAGTTTTCGAAAACACTGTTGTCACGTTCGAGGCCATTTCGAACAAAAGGTAAAGGTAAATCATAGTATATAAACATTCTTATTTTTTATTCACTATTATATTGTAATTTTTAACATGTAAATATTTTTTTAACATTTTTGTATATTTCTTTTTGTGTCCCCTCATTAGTATGGGCCTTGCCCAGGCTATATGGTTTGACACTATAACAAAGTTTCTATCTATCTATCTATCGTCTCATGTATTTCTCTTGGCCATAATATATGTACAGCACAACATTAATAAGCGCAAAGGAACCACTTACTGTTCCACGTCTAAGAGCCTGACGGATGCTATCCAGGTCAGACACTGGACACCAGCACTCGGCAATCAAGCACTTCTGTGTCACATCAAGGTTGAACATGTTCATGGTGTGATATATGGCCTTGATTTTCTTCACCTGATAAAGATTGACCGAATACAAGTGATGCGCCAACCCACTTGAATGTATTTGCTATAACTAAAGTAATTAATAGAATTCTGCAAACACGTAAAAAACGTTTTTGATATATTTTTACTCTCAATTCATTAGCTAGTCACAGCTGCTGTTGATTTCATATCGACTAAGTGTAAAAACTATTTCTATTTGTTTACTATTGTAAACCCAAACGTTTGTTTTGAGTGTTTTTAATAAAGACATTCATTATTATTATTATTATTGTCGTTGTTTATTTCACCTATCTATATTAAGCTCCAATTTGCAAACACTGCGGAACAGTTTTTTGAAGGTGTTTTAGTGTGTTTATACTACTTCTGAAGCACCGGTAGTTCTTACTAAAATGATATCAAGAAGTCAAGTTTGAAAGCATTTCAGCATTTCTATGGAATTGGTAAATTATACTTATAACAACAATTGCACAAATACAATTAATACTTCAATCATTTTTCAATATTTTGTTATTGAGAGTAAGTTGTGGCAAAAGTGAATACAAATCATTACCCTGATCAAAATAAAAGACTTCATTAATCCTGAATTCATTTACAAGCACTGTTTCTTCAAATTTAATACTTGAGTATTTTAAAACCAGTAGCTAACATTTTACTTACTGACTTCAACAACTGTTTCTGGTTCTTAAACTGCAGATATTGTATCCTCGTTTGAATAATCTTGTTGCAAAAAACATGGCGCTCAGTGTCAAAAAAATCCTTTTAGTTTTAACGACTTGTATATATTTTGACTTTCAATTAGGGATACCCACCGGACACCGGAATGTTAAAACAAATTTATAGTTTGTAAAGCTATATGTATAGACCTGTTTGCTTGTAACTTCAAGTGTGATAAAGCCGAAAAATTCCTAGAAATTGTCTGTTTAAACACGGGAAAGTAAGAAAAGAAGGCTTTCTTTGTCTACATGTCCACACTGATCATAACATTGTTCCCAATAAAACAATATTTGAACGTCACTCAAGATTATTTACAGTAGATCTTCTGTTTTATAAGATTTAAACGGTTCTATCTTGTATATAACGTCACAAAATATAACAACTCACGTCTAAGCACAATTTTTGCATAATTAATTAGGCAAAAAAAGTATTTTAGTCGTTTCTGGATTTCGCACAAATGAAAATTTTTCATAAAAATTTAAGAAAAACTTCCTGATTTTTGCATTGTTAATTAGGATAAAGCATATTTCATTTGTTTCTGGATTTTGCGCAAATGAAATACTTTCATATAGTTTCGAGAAAAAACTTATCTTTGAGACTAATTAGCAAACCTTTGCCCTTTGAAGCCAGATCGTAAACTTTGATATGTAATTGCAGATTTGTACCTTAACGGACCACCGGCTGATGTTCCTTGAAACTGTAACAAGCAATCGATGACGATGGTCTAACGTCTGGTTTAACACCTGAATAACAGAAACAAGAAGCTTTGAGACTGTTGTGTCGAGTCGTCATCATCAAAAGCAAGATATAGATTCTTGAGCTAACAAGTACAAACGAAAACCTCTCCCTGCTTCGTTACAGTTGGGTAATACGCTTCGCTCACAGAAATAATTTCGGGTTGCTACAAGAAACTAAGAAAGTAGCCACATTAAAAAAGAGTACAACGAGTTCTGAACCTGAAGTTTTTGGAAACAAACTTGTGACCTCCTGTTGATTGCAAGTGAAGAATTTCTCTGACTTAAGATCGCAAGGTACTCCACAATGTTTGAACACTTCCAACGCTTCTTACTTGTGTTTTCTGTTATTTCAAAAGGCTGTACAAAAATTTCTGTTTAGTGTGAATTGCACCACTAATGTAAGATAAAAATTTAATGTCCATGGATAGTGTTGAAGTTAATTACGCTAATGGAATCTTGCGCGTGTTGGTCATTTTCATTTTGAATTTTGACAAAGTAATCCTGGCTGTCCCAATTTTGTTCTCATCAAAATCCTCCTCCCCAACCCTTCGCCATTTCCTCCCTCTTCACAATGACTGAATAGTGAAAAATTGAATTCCTTCCATGGTGACTCTTGACACCTCTATACATCAAGTAAGTCAAAGCGATATTTAGTCTAAAAGACAACAGAAAGAATATATATTATTGTGTATTATTTTATTCTGCATGTAAATTTTCCACAAAGCAACTGCTAATTGTCCATCTGGGATCCTCCTATTGGAAGCTCATCGTGTGGTTTTCTGCAACACCCTTCAATTCTGATACATGTGTATACATACATACATACATCATACATACATACATATCATACATATCATACATATACATACATCATACATACATACATACATTCGAGATTTGCACACACACACACACACACACTCGCACGCACGTGGCTCTACAGTTAGAAGCTCAGATATTCCTAGATAGATGTTCATGACAAATGAATGAAATGTTGTATATTATACCACATTACATTTCAGTTTAATGACATAACACAAGACAAATTTAATTACTTTGCAATACGTTACATAATGTTACGTTACATTACACTAAATTACATTACATTACATGAAATTACGTTAAGTTACTTTACAATACATAACACTACATAACATTACATTAATATTACATTATATTACGTTACGTATTGCTACATTACGTTATATTACATTTCAACATTTTATTACATTTCATTACGTTACATTGACTACACCATACCACACTGCACTACACTTATTAAATTTTATTTTCAAAACTTGACAATTACAAGTCTTACTCACTGTTTGCAAGTCTTCAATTCTGGTCATCACTCCTATTTCCATTTCGCGCCTTTCTGCTGCGGTGTCTGGACACGGATAAAAGGTAGCACGAAACCTGCAAAACAATTACCTTTACCAGATTTCCTTCCTTTCTTAGTAAGTATCACTAAAGCAACGATTACATATTATTTGAATAGAATCTTTTTCTAGTGTAAAACAAGCTGGACGCACCCTACACAAATCTTCTTGACCCTGGACTTCAGCTGGTCTCCCTGGAAGAATATAATGAAGACACATTTGTGCACCTCGTCTCCAGTGATGGGATCTTCCAATGGTGTTTCAATCTCAGCTTGTTTGAAGAACACATTGCCGCGGCAAGCACGCCACAACAGCCGCTCAAATGAGGGCACACGCTCACGTGCTATCACTCCAGTTAAAAATCTGCAATCAAGTATAATATGGAAATTTGTGTACTCATTATGAAAGCAGTTATACAAAAATCGTAATAGCAAAAATGGCAATATATCTCATAAAGTTTTTTATTGTGACCAAGTAACTTGGTATTGCACGACTGGTCAGTTTGAGAGCGGCAGTTTGAGGGTTTGACTGTAAACTTGTCAAAAACAAAGTATGGCCCATAAGTAATGAACAAACACATTGAAAATGCTTCTGCAATGCATTGCACTGTGTTGCATTGCATTCCTATATAGCCCTAACGCTAAATATGGTCCCCACTATTGTCGGTTAAGTTAAACTAAACTCAGCAGTAGCGAAAGCGGATCCAATGTCGCCACACCCACACGTAATAAATCGCGATTCTATTGCTTTTTCCCTTTGAAACTAAGGTTGGCTTCAGATGGACCAGTGTACTTGGATCCATCCGTTTCAACATGAATTATTGCCGTCTTTTTGGCTTACAGTGGGGCTTTAGCGACGGAAGTGCGACAGAAGCAGAAGTGGTGGAATGATAGAATGTCTCCATTTATATCGCGCTTCTGCAGTGTTTCTGTTAAGAGTAGGAACGAAAGTTCCTCAGTACACTTAACAAAAACACGGTACGGTTCCAGTTATTTTCACTTCAGGTTTGACCTACTGGCTGGGAAATGTGGTGCTGCCACTGGAAAAAGGCAGAATCATTTACCTGTGCGGCATCCGCGCCTTATGTTTCTACATCTGTTAACGGAACACTCCTTGTGCTAATGCTTCCGCTTTCAATTCATTTCATTTCCCATCTCCACTACCTAGCTGTGTGAACTAGCTATATTGACGGCTTAAACGAGAAATGCACGAGACAAGAGTCACTGACCCTAGCTGCGTGGCTTCCGCAGGCTCGGGTTCTTCCCATAGCAGATGTTGAGTGTCTTCACCACCAGGCTCAGGAATCTGTTGCTCCTGATTCACATATAGTTCAGCCTACAATTAAAAAAAAAAATAACATCTCTGGCTTTGCTATTAACTCCCACCCAAATGTAAATACACAAAGGTACAAACATTAAAATAGCTACTGGAATTTTTCACAAATCGGACCTGAAAACACATGCACACAAACGCTATTCAGACCAGTAAACTAAACCGAACTACGGCTTTAAGTAGCAACTCTGTATATTGCAGAGAACACTTGACACGCAAACTGTTCACCGAGATCACAAGAAGACATGTCGCACAAGCTTCGATCTCTGCTACCAGCAGAAAACAATTCTATTTATAACCTGAGGAACAGAAGAC
>JAOBRG010379286.1:0-11277 GCA_027574985.1 Umimayanthus nakama
AATTCTCCTAAACTATTGCGAGCGTTTTGATTGATTGAATTCAATCATGCGATTTGATAGACGCACGGGCGTGTGTCCATCGAGATTTAGATGCACGCTCGCGCCATACAAAAGCGCGCGAAAAATTGCCAGCTATGTTTTAATAAATTTTAGTGAAAGTGGCCAAATTTGGTTGGTATTACTTTAATATTAAAAAAGTTCTCGAAAGTCGAAATCGGTGCGGACACTTTCCGCCCCCCCCCCTCCCCCAAGTGGAATAGGGTTAACACTCGAACAATGAAAACTGAAAAAGTCTGCCAACCTGACAAACACCTCGGTGTATTGTCTCCCCCTTGTTGCAACATACACGCCAGTGAGAACCACAAGCTATTGAACCAGCTGAACTCCTCTGACGTTCCCTTGTCATTCTCGTCCTTAAAGCCATAAGGGCTGTAGTAATTAAGCACAAAAGTGCCAACTGTAACCACAAAGAGACACACAAGAACCATCAGCCAAACTTCAATCTCAAAAGGATCCATAAACTGAAGAAAGTTGAGCTCTTTTTCGGTATTTTTTTTGAGCAACAAATCTTCCGTGAAGTACATGTAGGAGATAGTGAACTTAACGACTTGCGCTCGCTCCAATGACGCGGTAGTTCCGGAAACGGCCATATCTGCTTTCTAAAATTAAAAGAAATATGTTATAAAAAGTTTGCATGATGTAAACGCTCTTGATACCGTTAAAGTATAGTTTTTGGTGTTATATAATTATCCAATTGCACCTGAACTCAGATTTATGTGTGACACCACTGCTAGGTTATGTATAGTACAACATATTGTAACTCATTGACCTAATAATCCTTAAATTAACTTCAGGCAGTCTACGGCTTAACGTTAGCTATTAAAGTACTAACGCCACAATTTGTAGCCACTGAATGTTTACGTTTGATATGTTTAAAATTATTCAGATTCTAAAAGCAAAATTTATCTACATAGATTGTCTGTCAAGCTCCACGTAAACGTATTGATTCATTTAACCCACTTTTTCATTCGAAATGGATCATAATTTTGAAGTTTCCTCTCCTAATTACAAAAAATTATAATATGTATGTAGCGTGATGTGCAAGATTTGCTGTGATTTTCCTCTGGAAACTAATTATAAGTAACAAGTTACAAATGCAAGGCATACATGATCATCTTCGGTAAGAATAATGCTGTCATGTCAGGTTTCAGCCGGAGACAATCTCAAATTTAGGAGAATGAAAAAAAAATCCATTTTGTCGCTTGTTAGAATCAAACCCGTAAAACCTGATTACGTGACACCGTAATAAGGATACTATACCACGTGTTCGAGATGTTTTGGGGTTGACTAACGCTTGCAACTTCTTGATTTCTGTGTTTATTTGTTTGTCTTGTCTTTGACTATGGTTTCGCGCTAGCGTATTAGTGTTAACCAATGGTAAGTTGAAATACCTCTGCTTCGAACAATAAACTTGTCACCCTTGAATGCAAAGAATATGCCATTATCTTAGGGTCAAAACTGACGGAGGCCTAAACTGTAAGACTATCACATTGATCACAACACCGTATGAATCAGGCCATTCAGTTGGAATGACAGCAATCTGGTTTGTAAACTTTTGTAACGCTGAAGATATACAATCCGAAACAGATTTTTGTTAGTTATACGAAGCCTTGAAAAAGATATGTAATCGATAAAAATTTAGACTGTTTGAAGATAATGAAACTTGAAGCACTTTCCATCAAAAATATTTTTTGAATCATTCTCAGGTTGTTGAGTTCTCAACTTACTAACAACACTGAATACGATATTCAAAATTGGCGTGTGTTTTTCCATAATAAATTTAAAGGAGAAATGATCAAACCATTGACGCATGCTGTACAGTTCTCAGTATGCTACATTGTGTAATATATTTTTTTGTTCGTTAGTCCTTTTCGTGTTATTACCGAGTTAACTCACGTTGATAATGAATAAAACGAACTACCTTATCCATAACCTCCCTTATCATTCCATTCCATTTTCCGTTAATTTCTGCTCCAAAGTTTCCGTCTGGAGAATCGTAAATCTCGTAGGTGAATCGAAGTTCCTCCGCCAACGTGTTCAGAAGATCAATGCAGTACCCTTCATAAAACACAATCCCGCTTTCGGTCTGTCTCTTGAATACAAATGGAGGAAGCTGCCAAAGGAATATTGCATAAACAACAAATCCATCAATATGTTTGCATTATCGGGGATCTCAAAAAAGATTTTTAAAGCTCAATTACATAAATATATCGTTAAAAAACAGAAAAAATGGTAAAACATTGTGTTTGTTCTCGTTGTGATTTTGTTACCCAAATACCAGTCAAAAGATTGACTGGTAAGGTAAAATCTTCAGGTTGTCGAAAAATTAAGCATATTGAAAGCTAAAGCCCAACGATTGCCAAAATCTCTAGTTGAATAGTTCTCTGCTTGTTAACACACCTTTTGATGCTAAATGCTAAAAGTAGTTTTACAGCTGATGTTTCATAATAATAAGACACGCTGATTATCCGTTCACTTTGAAGTTTCAACTTTTCGCTGACTAAATACTGACAGCTCTAAAATGGATTTTATTTATATTTTTAAGATTTCAATTGTAAAATACTGTATTTGTATCATTTTAAGCATTATAATTGAAACTTAAATAACATCTTACAACTCAAAACTTGGCTTTCTTGCAGAATGTCCGGCCACTCGAATTAGTTTAAGTTAATTTTTTACTGCACGTTCCTCGTTCTATAGTAAAATGTTTGCAGTAGATTCCAGGACAAAAGTGGTGGGGTATTCTGCAGTTGGTCCACTTGTTTGGTGTATCCAATGTTACAGTGCTGTGTTGATAGTTTAGTAATGACTCCGCTTTGATTTGAATGGAAGAATGACAAAATTATAACGACGTATTTTCGGTTTGAGACCTTAATAACATAACTTAAATAACAAACCTCAACCGTGCTACTTTTATGAATAATATTCGCTTGAAGTGATCGGAAGAAAAGCTATAAACAGCAAAATTAAATTTAAAAAAGTCTCACAACTTAACATTCCTCGGAATCTTAAAAAAACTCTAAGTTTAAAAAAAAAAGAATTTTAATGTTTCTAATGTATCATTGAGTTGACATAAAATGTTGTAAATGGAAATATTTCAGGGACATATATTTTTGTGGTGGCTGCCGGCTTAAATAAAAGCAAAATTCACTTCTTAAGGACCCAAAAACATATTGCGTTACTACGCAACCACGTTGCTATGCTGAGTTCTTTGCGAGAAAACTTTACTTCCGGTTTTTGTGCGTTATTTTTCTTGTTTTCGGAACACTGCTCGCTTGAAACAGTTTGGTTTCATTAATTTTCGAGAAATTTTGTTTCTGTAGTTCTTTTTCTATCTATTAGTCAATTAGTTAATAATCAGCTCGCATTTAAGAGTGAAACGAACAGTATTGTTGGAAATGCATGGACGACCGTAGAATTGCGAAAAAGCAAAAACGACTCAAGCAGCTGCCATGTCGTAGTTCCACCATTGGTAGCAAAGCGATCAAAACCCCAAAGATATTGGGGTTCAAGTTTTTACTGTCGTGACCGAAAATGCAGAAATACAGCACAAAAAGCAAAATGTAAAATCTGGCAAATGACATCATAATAAATTTATTTTGACTTTCTGAAATATTTCTTTACCGGTTCTTTCTTTATTTGGTATAACTTAGACCCTATCTACTGTAATAGCTTTAAAAATATACGTAAAGTTAACTACAATTGGCATTAAACGAGCGCCATCTCAACCACTTCTCGTTTTCAAGATCACATTTCTCTACATCCTATGTTTCACTGCCACACAAGGTATTCATAAACCTTGAATGGGCAAAAATCTAAATTTATTATTTGACGTATTGGCCTGGGGTTTTAAAAGCAAACCAGTGCCTCAGTCTTCTGCCGAACTGAAAGAGGTGAAAATATACTGCATATTGCCTGCTTTCAGCTCACTAAATTTGAAGTCTGACAGAGCAGCAGAACGCAGTCCATTAGATTTTGAATCCTCCAATAGCTGTTTAACAAATTTCTCTTGCTCTGCTTGCTGGCTTCAAAGATTCAAAGCACCAAATATCGTCGCCGTGACACATTCGACTGTACAGACCCAGATCAACACGCGACAGGAAGTCGATCTCATGTTTCTGTAATTTCACTAAATTATACGAATAATAATGTTTGAGCCAATAGAAATACGCGGTCTCTGGCGGCCGCAGACAGAAATAATAAACTTCAAAAAAGGCGGGCTTTACGGCTGACGTTCCCTACCCGTCTCTCCTGCCCATTCTCCTCGCGGCTCGCTTCGCTTCGCGGTTTTGCCACTCGTTTCTCCCTTCTCGACTGACTGGAACACCGAGCTACACAGGCTATATTGTAATCAATTACTTAATAATGTTCTACCTAAACTCCAAGTTTCATGACAATAGCGTCAAAATTTTCGGAGTTATAGAGGGGGGGGGAATTTTAACTCCCCCCCCCCACCCAAGGCCAAGTGGAACTCAAAAAAAAGCCCAGGCGTAATAGGGTTAGAGGTTTCCAACAATTAAAGTGAAAGTTTAGAACCTAGAGTCAGATAATGAGCGCATCTTTTGACTTTAAATGCCTGGGTGATGCCGTTTTTATATATTCTATGCAAAATGAAATTCGCAAGTTAACATTTGAAATGGAAAGCTGTAACTTTTGGCAATATTTGTTCTAATTTGTTATTTCATACTCTATTCTTAATTATATTCTTAACTGAGGCTGGACTGACACATGTTTTAACCTAAAGCTACTTGCAAGCCAAAGCTTGTTCTTTAATGTCCAACCATTTGAAAAATTTTCAGGGGGTCCAAACGACACCTCTCCCCCCGACAAATTTTGTTACAGTAAATAACTTGGACGTCCGAGCGTTAAATATAAGAGAGCTTAAGCAACGAGGACGAGGACGTCAACGAAAACGTTACAAAACAATAGGTTTAGTTGCAGAATACAATCCTGCACGTGGGAATGCAACCACCTGGCCACTTTTCCGCCGTCGTCTTCAGAAACAGAACGTGAAAACCTCCATTGACAAGTTTTGTAGAAAACGTGAACATTAGAGTACGAGTATTTTCAGTCTTCATGCAGCTTTATGAAAAAGAGCTTCTGATTTTTCATGTTCACACAGCTTCGGGCAAAACGAAAAAGAAACGCACGAGCTATGCAAACAAGAAAACGGAAAACGGAAAGTTAATAATTCAGCAGCCGTTTTTGTTGACGTTCCCGTCCTGGCTGCTTAAGCTCTAACATAACGTAAGTTGTATGTAATAACAGTTCTCAAACAGACTGGATGGAGCCAATTGAGAGGTTGGAGTGGACGAAGTCACATGCTCATTTCGTAATCAAACTAAAGCCTCAGTAACGGAAGATGTGTTAAAGATACAACTCTACAAGAATGTTTAGAATGTTTTTCCTTGTCAATTTTTTTAACTAAGGTTTGCCCATAGAAGTTACTAATGAATGACATATGTTACCTGCAAAAAATAAATAAAATACACTAAAAGCGAGTTTTCGCTTTTCGCTTACCGGTACAGTAACGATCCTTAGATGCCTTCCTTCAATAGACCCAAAAGAGCTCGATGATGGTTTATTAGTTTTCAGCCCCGCCGTGACAATCACTTTTCTGGATGTGTTCCACGTCCCTATCTTAAAATAACATGAAAATACATACCTCTTATTAGCCGAGTGCGAGGTCCGTACGGCAAGTTATGGACCGAGTTTTTTCCTTCCTATTATGGCCCAAGCGCGCAGCGCGCGGCCCATGAAAACAAGGAAGGAAAAAACGAGGCTCCATAACTTGCCGTACGGACCGAGCAAACGAGGCTAATAAAATGTTTATTATTTGGCTTTGTTGATTATTCCGTTTTTGAAAAGGCGATCGAGAGCTAGCGGTCCGTGCGGCAACTTACGGACCAGGAATTGACCAATCATAGCTCGCGGAATCAGTCAGCCATATAATAAAACATCTTAGTGCGCCCCAACTATACTTTGTTTGCTCGAGCTAGTAGGTAAAGCAGCTTAAAGATAATAAGACCTTTCGTTTTGTCTCTTTTACTAATGAGTTGGGTAATGTGTCTCAAAATATCCTAAGAGACAGAACATTATAGCTGTATTACATTGTAATTCTTAATTCTAAAGTGAATTCTAATAAGCAATTCGTTTATACAGACAATGATTTCTTACAACCACTGTCTAACTTATTAGCTCAAAGCATTTTGAAAACTTAAGATAAACAATCAGCTCACAAGGTTGTAGAGTATATAATACATCAAGTTGATGTTTGAATTAGTTTTCTTCCGGCAAAAAACGGACTAAAAATAACACAAAAAACACTTTGTAGTCAATCAAAAAGCTCCCTTGATTGGTTTTCGATGGTCAGAGTAGGATCTTAATTATGAATAGTTCTTTTTTGATGTTAGGAGTCTTTTAATTTCCAATTTTCACGTAATGTTGTAAATGTTGTTTTATTTTGTTTTCAAAAAGAAATTCTCAATATTAAGAATAAACTTACAAACCGAAAATCCAAGGTGGCGGTCGTTACGGCCGTCTTCAAATTAGTAAGTGTGTCAAGGACTTGATGCACGCCAAAGGGCGTACGAGTCGAAGGTCTTCGTAGGGTAAGGTTCAGTACCCCATTCCCTCCCCCCACAATCTTACTTGTTTTAAAAAATTTGGCTAAAAGGTCAAAATAACAACAACATTGCGCTGACTCTCTCAGCTGTAATTTGTACACTACTATAATTCTAATGTTTCATCTCTAGCCACCGAAGATTAATAGTACATAGCCACTCTCAGAACTTCTGTTCAATGTATTTGCTGCAGTTTCGAATATTGTTGTGATGGGGCTTTTAAAAACCGAAACTTTTAATTGATTGACTATTTAATCTAAATTATACAATAGTAAAGATTTCATTTAACCAACTGCCCAAGGGTTATCGACCTGCACACTTGAGGAAAGACAAGATCATTTTTAAATGTCACTCACCTTCACAAAGCTGTCATTATTTAGGTTCAAGACATCAAATGCTTCAACCTTCCGTTGGCCGGTGACATCAAAATGTACTGTTCCACTTAGTCCTGGAAACTGTATCTGCAAGAGTAAAGAATATAACAGAAAAGGAATCAAACTGAACGTTTTTCCGTATCATCCTGAAACAAGCGAAACATATGCCATTACAATTTATGATAATTTTTCTAAGTTTCAGCAGGCAGTATTTTTAAAACTTATTATACGTGTTTTTTCATTTTTTTGCATCTTCTTAAAGTATTACAACTCTTTAACCACGTTCGGCCTTTGGGGGGAGGTCGGCATCCCGCACCAGTTCAACTTTGGACAACTTTCTTTAGTGATATTTAAGTAAGACCTACCAAATATGGTCACTTTTACTAACATTTATTGGAAAACAAGAAACTGGAAAATGTTTGCATAAAGAGTTAAAAGTAGTTTAGAAGCTGCGAATAAGGGCAAGGGTGTACATTATTAGCACGGTACTGTAGTACAACTCTAGTTAAGATCGGCGTTAAAATCACTTGCCTTCTTGGCATACTCAAGCACAATTTCACTGTTGCTAGTTGTTACTCCGGCTGTGCTCCTCCAGATCCATTTGTTGTCCTTGATTACCTCATTCAGAACTTGAGAGATTACCAAGATTGCATCGTGCACCAGCACTGCAGCCTCCTGATGTTTATTAACACATAAATATACAGTTTTAATTGCCCTGTTCCTTTAGAAAAACATTAGGCACTTTTAGTGTAGTTTATATATGTGTACATAAATATTTATTAATTTTGATATTTGCCTCTCCCCTTCCAGGCCTGTCTGCCCATAATCAACCCTCGATAAAACAACGATGGTGAATACTAAACTATTCCACTTTAATTTAATTTACAGTACTAAGTTAAATGAATGTAAAATTGTAAGTAACATTAGGAATGAAACTTTTTTTTGACGTTTCGACCCGGATTTTTGCTCTTGCGACTACACACTGAACGTAGCTTATCGATCAACTGCTATCAAAAATTAATTCCGAGAAGTTTATGCATTTCGATAAACGTACGTAAACAACGAGTAAACTATAAAAAGGAACTACTAACCTTAAAAATACAACCGTGTTACTACGTTATGGTAAAGTTTATGATAGTACAGTGTTATAACTAACAGTACGCACAGTAACAATACAAAGTGGACACGTGTGCAATCGCAAGTTATTATCTAACCTCTATGGATTCAAAGTGCACTCCAGTTTTTCCCGTTTGCTGCCTTAAATAACTCATCAACTCGCTTGCACTGCTTCCTTCATTCCGAGATATACGAAACGAAACCACTTTGATGCTGGCAGCTGCATTCAGGTTCTGGGTTGTCTGAAGAAACTATAAAAAAGCAAAACTACATTGATATCGTTTAATCATTCTAATCAATACGTGTGTCTTAGGATTAAAAAAACTTAGGGTTTTAGGCCTGTTCTCCCAAATATGGCATTAAACTCAATGGTCATGGAACCTTTCCACCTGCCTTCACACGAACATTCCTAATTCCTAGCGACACGTTATTATGATGTGGTGAAGAATGCTAGTTTCATTTTCAGTATCGTCTAAGAGCCGCGTTTTGCGACAGACAACAACGTTAGTTTATAAGCATTCAGTTACTCGATCAGGCCTCGTAGTGTGTAATAATTTAGTTTAAGTTAAAAAATGCAAGCTTGCAGTAATATGCATCAACTTTACGAGGTTGTTTAGCCAAGTGCAGCTTTTACACCATTAGACCCTTTTTCGGGTTTCCTAAATAGCCGCTGAACACATGTGTTACGGCGCATGATAGAACATCAAAACGAGGCTTAACCTGAGCAACTCAAAAACTATCTAGATCTACAAAGTGAGGAAGGAGTAATAGTAATAATTTTACGAGTGAAATTGAAAAAACGGGTTTCTTCTGTATGCGTGCATAGTAGCGAACGATCAAGGGGTTCTTGTTGCCACTCGACGGCTGCCCATCACGTTTCAAAAGTGATATTTACTGTATCACTGTCATCTTCTGTAGACCTTCTATAGATTCAGGTAATTCTTCCATTATTCTTTTTTGGTATAAGTGCTACAACCCTAGTTTTACACATGTAATTTTTGCATTTTTGGCTTTGTAAGCAAGTGATTGCTCAGTGTAAGCCTTGACTTCATGCGAAAAGCGAGCCCGTAATCAGCTTGTTCAGCGGTGACTTGGACAACTGGAAACTCGTCTATTGTATTCTGAACTGCTAGAGTCTTGTGGTGAGATAACCGAAAATCGTTCCGCTAACTTAGGCCTTGTTTACACGGCACAAAGTAAACTGCGTCGAATCCGGGTTAAAAATAATCCTGGTTGTGTGTAGATGATGCTTTTCTCAACTAACCCGGGTCGATGTTTACATGACATAAAGTAACCAGGGTTAGTTTTTACCGTCTAAACAGGGCTCTAGTCACTGTACACGTTGAAGTTGCAAGTATGAAGGAATAAGAGGTAAGTAGGGATGAACAACAATTGTTCCGCTAACTTACTCACTGTTGAAATTGAAACTCTAAAAGAAAATGTGTTCTTTCTTACATTACAATGGTAGTATTGGAAGTTTTTACTCACCGCAGACTCAACAATCCATAGTAGTGATTTCTTTGAGTCATAGTGCTCCTGTGGACAATGTAGAATTGTTACTGACAACGTCTTTTGAAAATAAATGGAATATTATGAAAAGACAATTTCAGTGAGTTATATAGTACTCAATATATCTTTTTATTTTAGTGTTTATTCTAAGGTAAACTTGCATACAGCTGTGCGTCGTTTTTGTATATGCATTCTAAGTTTGAGGTGTAATTTGTCGTAGAAACCGTTTTAATAAATACAGTTGGAAATTAAGCGCGTTTGTTTTGTTAGTATTTGAAAAAACTCCCAAATACACGAGGCCGAACCAAAAAACCAAGAATAACAATAAAACTTGTAATACATGGAAAGTAACATGTTTTTCTTAAACTTGGCTATCAGCAATGCTAATTCACGTTGAAATATATTAAAACTATCACTTGAGATACGATGGACTTCAGAGTCGACAATTTATAAACAAAGTATCCTCAACTTCGTTCCCTTTTTATACATCCTATGAAAAAACACTCATTAATAGGCTAAAATTAGTTTTACCAATTTATTTTACAAGATTCTGCTTTCTTTCATAACATTTACTAACAATTAAAAAATGCCTCTCTAGTAGATGAATACAATGAATTATTTGTTGTGAAATATGTTGCGTACAAATGAAATAACTTGATCGTTAATCCAAAACTAATTTACTGAACATATCTGGTCAGTGACAAATATGAAAATTTTAGTTAAGGAGTGAGCAGGAAAGCTAAAGCTTTCCTTAACCTTGAACATCCAGGAGATCAAAGGGAACCCCAAAAAGGTTTTTCTTGACCTAAATTAAAAATTGCAACTATTAAGAAATCAGAGTGAAATCTTAAAACAAGTAGTTCAATAATCAACAGTATATTTTGGCGTTAAATGAAATATGTCATTATTATTAAAGAAAGTCCAATGGTTGTTCGACTTCAAACAGTTTTATTCATTCATTGGTCACCGGTTTTCAGCTCATGTTCTAGTGATTGACTATATATGGAAAACGCATTGTTGTGAGGCTGTCTTGTGACATTCGATTTAACAGAAACGAAAGTTATTTTTTAATTGGCGGCTTCTTCAGACACTGTTTATTTTCAAACAAATATTTGCCGGTGAAAAATATTTTTTTGTTGTATTTAACAAAACAGTATTTAATTAAACAACTATTCTACTCGACGTTCTGCAATACTAGCTGATTATAATAAATGAGCGCTCTGCGCTAATCTGTTGTTTATCAGCTAATATTCAGTGCGGTCTCGTAGAATAATTGTTAACTATTAGTTTATGGAACACCAGTTATGCAAATGCAAGTTTGAATAAAAAACTGTAATTGTTTGACAAACTTTTCCAGTTTCTTCTTTTCGACTCTATCCTTAATAAAATTTCTATTTGAGGCGGTAAGCACATGTTTTTCTATCAACTTGAGAAAATTTTACAGTTTTGCAATCTGTTTTTAACCCTCGAAAGTCCAAGGGGGAAGTCAAATGGACCCCCCCCCCATGGGTTTTTCCGACCTAAAATTTGAAGCTTTTAAGCAATCAAAATGAAACTTTCGGTACCTGTAGTCTGATAATGAGCGCATTTTTTGA
>JAOBRG010379297.1:0-11275 GCA_027574985.1 Umimayanthus nakama
GATACTTAATGATGAATTAACAATAAAATAATGTACCGCGTGCTTCAAGGTCACGCTTCTGTCCAATAACAATAGCTTTATTAATGACACTGCAAATTATTCTCAACAGGTTATTAGCAGCTGATGAACGCTGAGAGCGGGGAGGTTTATAAACAGTCAGTTGAGATGTAATCAGGGGCCAGTCCATTAAGGGCTTTGTAAGTATTGAGGAGGAGCTTAAATATAGTTCTTTGTGCAAAGTGAGCCAGTGGAGATATGGACAGGCGTGATATGCTCAGACATTTTAAGTTCTTGATACAAGTCTAGCAGCAGAATATGGCGTCTAAGATACTCATCCATCCTTCCCTCTGGTGCCACTGCAATTACACCTTCCTGGTGCCAGAACTTCTTCGTAAACTTCATGACGCATGTTCTTTGCAAAGTTTCCAACTGAGCAGCTGACCATCTTTATCTTTTGCCCTCTTCATCTTTACCGAAGGATGTCTGGTTCATCGGGGTTTTCTTGTTGCTGGTGCTGGTCTTCCTCTCGGTTCAGCTCGTGTTGCTCCACTGATTGCGATTAACTTGGGGCACTTGGTGGACCTGAGCCCCGTTGGCTGTCGTTAGCACTTAAGTCATTGGATTACCCGACACACCTCGATGAGCTCGCCCACTCTGTCAATAAGTAGCCTGAGTAGGTTGTTTGTGGAGACTCCGTCAAGGCAACATCTTGGCGTTTCTTTGCCATTGTGTGACAAGGTGGGTGACCAGTATGAGGCGGGGGAACTGTGTCGCGTGTGAGGGGTAGATGGGTTGAAGGTGTGCCATAGCACTAGTCATGAACCCCAACCATGTGAGCTTGTTGGTCAATGTCTAAAGCTGCTTCAGGTGACCCGCCTTCAATATTGTTGATCACTGTGCTAATTACCTTGGTCTATTTATTTATTTATTTACAAAGCTTTAACCATATTAAGATTAGGTACACACAACAGAGCGCAGCTCCAAATTAAGTGTGCCCATTCAAAAAAAGAAAACTAATACCACAGAGCTAAATACATTACGTTAGTTTACATTAAACAGCAAAAATAACTTTTGAAAGCTTAAAAAATAAATTGAGGGTACGCAGCAAGACATTAATAGCAGCAAGTTGGTGGTGTAGCAAGATCATTACAGGCAGAGCTTTTAGGACAGATGGTCTTTGAAGTGTTGTATGTATCTGGGCAAAAGGAGTTCGAAAATGCAATTAAGTAGTGCTTAAATAGGGCAGTCTAAAAATTAATACTGAACTGAAAGAACAAGGCGGGAGATTATTCCATAGCCTAGGTATGCGATTAAAATAAGAATTCTGAAATAATTTGGTTCTGCAAAAACGGAACAGACATATCTAGTTAACAACTGTTACAGTGGATCGGGTAATTGGTTTTAGCTTAACATAAATTGTAGTAACCACTACAGCACTTGTAGAAAAAGTTGAAGTCATTGTTTTCGTTTGTTTCAACAAACTGCTGTATGAAAGTTGGATCTTCTCACAGTGAATCAGATTTGAATTTTTAATAACTGATCTGTAGTATCATGAGCTTTGGTACTTTTCTTTTTTTTAACAAACCTCTTAAGATAGAACAGAAAATTAAATTAGCTGATGTTGTATGAAGTTGTAGAATAGCTTTCATTGTTAGGATTCCTTTATGGTAGAAATGGTAGATAAGTGGTTCTGTTTTCCAAATCAGTTTGGAATACACATTTAAAGACAGTTTCTCTTGTTGGTCTTAAAAGGAGAGGTCTCATAAAGAAATTCAGAGTATGTAAGATTGGTTATGTAAATGAAGTCTAAATTTTAAGTAATAATAAGCCTTTCTTATAGTTATAATTTAGAACAGTTAAATTTGTTCAATAGCCATTCTTGAAGAATTTCATCATCTTTGGAAATGAGATGTGTTTTTGCAGATGGAACGAGTCGTCCATTTGGAAGTTCTTATTGGAGTTGAGCATCTTGCTCAAATTCTCCAGTAAGCATGCAACCCGTCCTTCATTGCGACGCCATTCTCCGGCTGTGAGTCCCCAACCATCATAGGCGTGGTGTAGTGGATCGGAGGCAAGATGGAAGAAGACCCGATCTCGATTGGCTATCCCTTCATCGTCCAGCAACCGTCCCATGGCCATCCTCAATCCTTCCACTAAACGAGCCGCCAACACCTCGTGGCGATACCGTGTTGTTGCACACGGACCTGGAACAAGTGTTCGCGGACCCTCAAGCGCTGGCTATGTCGATCCACGACGGGGTCGAGCCGAAACGTAAAATTTCCCCGAGAAGGGCCAGCCCAATCATCATCTCTCGCTGCCGCAGCACCAGCACCACGTTGTGGTTCTTGAAGCAAGGCATCCATGGCTAGATGCAAAGCTTCCTCGTCCTCAGCCAACATGGCCTCCATCTCTCGCCAAAAGAGATCTTCTTCTTCACTCATGGTTTTCTTGTTGCTATATTGTTATTTATAATTTTGCTCTTGTCAGGGTTCGAAATTGTCCAAGAAATCTTTGCACAATGTGTGTGTTTGTTCTGAAACCTGCAGCAGCAGAGTTAAACATGAGCAAAGTTCTTGTCATTTAACACTAAAATAACGAACACTGAATTGGTTTTATTTATTTCCACTGCAGTTTTGTTCGCTGCTTTTCTTAATTATTTTAGTAGCTCTTGCCAATTTTGTCACCTTGCACTCATTTAAAAACTCTATATGAGTAGCGCAGTCACCATGTCATTTGATATAACATATGTCTAAAATGGAAGTTTTTCAAAAAATATGACAAGGGGCTGGATATGAAAAAAATTGTCGATACCAATTGTCCATTTTTAATTTGTAGTTATCAAAGTTTTTATGTTAAACCTCAATATTTTGTGGGCGTGGCATTTTGCTCTACATTCTTATGTGTGGCAAATTACTTATAAAGAAGCTCGAGCATCTCCATTTTGTTGTAGATACAGCTTATAAATGGGGTTTTCTTTCTTCCTTTTTGCTTCAAATCACCGCAAACATGGCGCACTGCTGCATACACAATCGCTGCATCCAGTTCCTCCTTTGCATGCGATGTCTCTAAATAATTGCGCTGCATGTTAAAGCCAAATTCTGAAAGGGAGCAGGACAATTCTCCCAATCAGTGTTGGGATTTATACTGTGCAGCGCAACCATCAGTGAATTCCTATATTTGCTGTGTTGGGTATCAAGCATAATTTTTGAGATAAGTGTGTACGAGTTCTTGGGCCTTGTGGACATTGCTATAATCCTGGACTAGGTTGTCCGAGATGACAAAGATATGTTCTTTTATCAGAGCTCCGACAGTGACACCATCTTCTGCTTCAACTGCATATCGATGCAGAAAAGTTACATGCAACGAGACTTTGGTGGAGGCAAAAGACTCAGACTGAATCTCGTTTTGCTTCCAACATGTGTATCCTTCAGAATAATCATGAATAGATTCCACAAGATTAGTGGGCACGTTGTTAAGCAAACTGTTCATTTGTTCTCGTTGTCATCGTGCCATGAAACATTGGCTCGTGTATCCCTTTAAAAGTTTCTTGAAATAAGTAAATACACGTAATAACAATAACAATAATGATAATAATCAGCTTTATTTCAATACATTTTACAAAACTATAAGTCAATGACTAAATGGTAATAATAATAAAATTAGTAAAAAACAAATTTTTAACATATTCGGGATATTAACCAACTTCCGAAACATATAACAGTTGTATAAAAATAGGTTAAATGTTCGGTTCTTAAAAAGTGTGTTAAAAGTTCGGTTCTTCACAAATCAAGTAATATAAACTATATATATAATACTGATAATTTAAAAGTCTTAGAATGAAATTTAAGAATTCAATACCGGTCTACCACGGAAAATTAAAAATCGTTGGCGACGGCACGTGATTTGAAAGGAATTCTAGATCCTCTCACGCATCTGTGAATGGTTCTCAGGATTGCGAATGACCGTTTTTATACTAGAGATGGCTAAGACGTTTAGATGACCTTAACGTATAATTGTAAAGGACGTCTAGTATAAAGACGAGATGGCCTTATTGACGGCCTTTAGTGAGATATCACTCTTTTCTCCGAGCAGGACTTTGGTTTGCATGCCATATTGACTCGTGACTACATCGTGTGTTGCATCTTTTCAACTTACCATTCGCAAATGTAAATGGAAGTTACCTCCACGACAACGTATCTTAAACGTGGAGTTTTTATACCTTTGTAGCGCTATAAAGTTTGGAGTGAACATTCCTCCGCCAGCCTATTGCTCTTTCACCGAAGCTCAGTTCTTTCCTTGGCTGAAAAAAAGAAACACAACAAACAAGAAAACGAGACTTCTTTCATAGCTTAAAGTACAGTACAGGATAAGTTGAATATTAACTTTTTTTTATTGAGGCAAGTGAAGGAGAGTGTCATCCAGAATAACCTCGTGGTTAATCAAGCTGGGTGACACAGCAGCTTGACCTTGGAGTATATCATTACTTTAGTAGTGAAGTTTGCGACCGAGAGGTGATGAAGTGTATTGATGTTTGGATACATGGGCACTTCTGCATTCTGTAGCATCTTCGGGGCTATGTTTAAGCATCACACTTTCTGGTCTTTTCTTATTGACATTCTGCAGTGTTACAAGTCTTAGTCTCGTTCGAGTTCCCGTGACACTTCTTCCCACTGTGTGCAGGAGATGGGTTGAAACAGGTCTTTCCAGGGTTGGGTGTTGATTTTGAAAAATTCCTGGTGTTAAAACAGAGGTTAATTTGTCTAGTGGATGGTGGTATTAGTGTTTATAGAATTTTGTTGTTCTTATCCTATGGCAGGTATGCCTTGTTGCTGAGGTTTGCTTTTACGTTCCAAGTATTTAGTTGTGTGGTCTGAATGACTTTGAGAGACCGAATACAAGATCAAGACCATTTTGTGGAGGGCTGTAGTGTTGTAGTGTTCTCCTGTTGTCTTTGTTGTTCTATGGCAGTTATGTCTGGTTTCTAGAGTTTGCTATATCTTCGAAGTGTTTTATTTTCTTTGTGTTATTAACCTCCAGGAGGAAACTATGGTGTATGTATTTAGTTTTAAAATAGATTTGAAAATAAAATGTAGTAAAAATAAAACTTCAGAAAAGACAATTGGCTATCCCTGTAACGTAATTGTGTTTAAAGTATTTTATGGAAAAGAGATTAATGTTTGGACCTGTCACATTGTGTCGAAGTAAAGCATGCGTTCCCCCAAGAATTCCAAAGCCTCGTAAAGTCGAAGACACGCCCAGCAGGTGGTGAAGGCCGCCACAAAGATGTTGGTGTTGGGTGAGAGGGTCTTGTAGTGTTCTTTCTGTTTGTAGCGACCCTCTTCTGTCAAGGGACTGACGTAACGGATATCGTGTTGATCACTGTCGAGGAAGGTGTGGAAGTGTTGAGTTTCCACAAACTCCACCATTAGGGTTTTGTTCTCTTGTTGGCCATACTTGCCCAACATGCTACTGTTCATGGTTTTAGCCAACGTACGACGTCCAGGGTTATGTCCGATGTGGGGTACTTCTAGACGAATTCCTACGGGAGCCCCGTAGAGTCTAGGAGTAAAGGCGAAAACAGGGTTTGTCATCATCTAGGAAGAAGACAAGAAATCCTATGGAGAAATCCTTCTATGGAGAAAACCTTCTAAGCACACGGCGGGAGGGACTACATAAACACCAGAGGTGTATGGGCATCCGTAGGAAAAGAAAAAGAGAAATAATAGTTTAACACAAGAACTTCCATTGAAAAAACGTCTCTTCTTTTTTATGTTTGTTTATTGGTATACAGTGGGAATTACAAAGGGTCTGAGATGAATGTGTCTCCTCAGTGCATGCCTCGTGCACTTCATCTTTGGAGGTAAAATTCTATAGAAGGAAAGAGAAATTAAGTCTTATAATTTCCATTTTTTTCATTTTTTTTTTTATTTTTTACAAATTACGAACATTCCAAAGTTCGTTTAATACTCTCATGCCGAACTTAAGGTGCGCATGTACAGGTGGCCTTTCATCAAAAATACATGGAACACATCCCTTCAAGATCTATAAGAAAAAAGGAAAAAGCATTAGAGTAAAGGGGCGCTATTACTCTCCCTTGGAGATGTTGTAGTTTAACAAATAAAACTTCGATTGGCTTACTTTCTTCCTGCTGGGTTTTTGATGGATGTATTTCAACTCAAGGCAGACAGCATTGTAAAATGTGTAAAGATAGATTTATTTTGAAAAAGAAAGCTTAACCCAAACAGTATCTTTTAAAAATGACAAAAAAATATAATGTTAATCATCAATTTACAAGTTTTTTAAATTATATTTTATTTTTGTATTATGCAGTTAGTCCATTTTACAAGATAAATGGATGACCGAGAGATAAGTTTTTGTCTTAGAGGAATAAGTTCTAGACTGGCAAACTTTAAAATTTGTTGATAATGAATATGGAACCTATAATACAGACATCTTTCGATTTCTGGTTTCGAGTTAGAGTGGAAATGCGGATTTCAGCACAGGAGCAGATTAGACTATATCAGTGATATGACTTGATGTTTCACCTGATGTTGCTCGAGAATGGTGCAACATGTAAGTGACGTCAATTCTTTGGTCTATAAAACGCAACTTTCTACTGTCGACGTACATACGTTACAAGTTGTGGCAACAAAACTGTTGTTCCATTTTCAACTGTGCTATTTTCAAATACTCTAAAGGACTCGAGTCTAGTTCAGTTTTTTTAAAGTTAATGAAAATCTTAAACTAACACTGTGAAATTGTAACTTTTTATACACATTTTTGTAGCAACTTTAGTGGTTTTGGAAAGTGGTTTACATGTACCGACAGAAAGTATTTTTTGTCATCTCTGTTTTCCTTCAGTATTTTTGATTCGCATCAACTCGTGAAGCGCTAATTGTGACAAAATCTAGCCAGTGTTCTCTCTGGTAGTGGTGGAGAGGGGGACGGGACAAAAGGATGGCCAAGATCCAGCGGTTCCGGCATTGTCGTTCGATTGGTAACTTTTCGTCCAGAAAACGTTACCTTTTTGGACAGCAAAGTTTGGATTTGGGGTACACGAAAGAATCCGATCGCATTCTCTAAATATTAAAATAATATTTGACATCTGCACGACTGCAGAGAAAAAGCGATCAGACTTCACTTCATACTAATCATATCTCATCATCTGATTCTTCGACTCCGGAATTTTGCAACAGCTTTCATCTCCTCTTTTGCTCGCAATAGCAGCTGATTTCTGCCTAGAACGTTTTAATGAGCACTGTCCTCTGGTAAAAAAGAAGTCAGCAGGCTACTTACCGATTGCTCAATGAAGGACGCGGAAACCGTAAAAAAGTTTTTCGAATCGGCCATTTCGTTGTTGCAGACCAGCGCATGCGCAGACGTTATGCCATCGTGTTGGTCTTTCCAGGGTTGGGTGTTGATTTTGAAAAATTCCTGGTGTTAAAACATGAGAGGTTAATGTGTCTAGTGGATGGTGGTACTAGTGTTCGTAGAATTTTGTTGTTCTTGTCCTATTGCAGGTATGCCTTGCTGTTGGTGTTTGCTTTTATGTTCCAAATATTTAGTTGTGTGGTCTGAATGACTTTGAGAGATCGAATACAAGATCAAGACCATCTTGTGGAGGGTTGTAGTGTTGTAGTGTTCTCTTGTTGTCCTTGTTGTTCTGTGGCGGTTATGTCATATTTCTAGAGTTTGCTATAAGTTCGAAGTGTTTTATTTTCTTTGTGTTATTGAACCTCTAATAGGAAACTATGGTGTATGTATTTAGTTTTAAAATAGATTTAAAAATTAAAAGTAGTAAAACTAAAACTTCAGAAAAGACAATTGGCTATCCCTGTAACGTAATTATGTGTTCAAAGTATTTTATGGAAAAGAGATTAATGTTTGGACCTGTCACATTGTGTCAAAGTAAAGCACGCGTTCACCCAAGGGTTCCAAAGCCTCGTAAAGTCGAAGACACACCCAGCAGATGGTGAAGGCCGCCACAAAGATGTTGGCGTTGGGTAAGAGGGTCTTGTAGTGTTCTTTCTGTTTGTAGCAACCCTCTTCTGTCAAGGGACTTCTATGCACACGACGGGAGGGACTACATAAACACCAGAGGAGTATGGGTATCCGCTAGAAAAGAAAAAGAGAAATAGTAATTTATCACAAGAACTTCAATTGAAAAACGTCTTTTCTTTTTTATTCGTTTGTTTATTGGTATACAGTGGGTATTACAAGGGGCCTGAGATGAATGTGTCTCTTCAGTGCATGCCTTATGCACTTCACCTTATGAGGTAAAATTCTATAGAAAGGGGAGAGAAAGAAAGTCTTATTCCTTTTTTTAAAATTTTTTTTTTCGTTTTTACAAATTACGAACATTGCCAAGTTCGTTTAATACTCTTATGTTGGAAATTGAAGCTTCCACACTGTAATTGTAGTGATTTACACTTTCTTGTATTCTAAATCGCACTGAACTTACATAAATCTGAAGCTGTATTTATGCTAAAACTCGAACTACATTTAATTCTAAATTTGGTCATGCAAAACAAAGCATATACGTCATATATCGGGTTTTCTCTACAGGAATGTAAAATATGTTAGCCATAATACGTGTGTTCAACCAATACCTATTCTAGAATTGTAATATTACCTCATTTCTGCTGGCTGTGTTTAATTTGCGTCGTCTTATCAAAATAGTACTACTAATCCCACTTGTCATTAGCTACTTAAGTACTTATCGCAGCTTGCTGCATTAACTTCTAGTGAATTCTAGACAGTTCCCGACACTTATGCCGAACTTAAGGTGCGCATGTACAGGTTGCCTTTCATCAAAAATACATAGAACACTTCCCTTCAAGATCTATAAGAAAAAAGGAAAAAACCATTAGAGAGACAAGGTTTCGAAAACAAAGTAAAGGGGCGCTATTTCTCTCCCTGAGAGATGTTGTAGTTTAACAAATAAAACTTCATTGGCTTACCTTCTTCCTGCTGGTTTTTTTGATGTTACAGGGATGGAAACTAACGCCGGTCCGGCGGCCAATGGCCGGCAAATTTTACGTCGGCCGGTAGATTTCATGGAACGCCGGCCCGATTGGCCAATACGTCATGAGAGAAACTAAAAAAAGCTCAATAGACTTCAATTAAATTTTTTAGAACAACCTTTTAAAGCTTTTCTTCTTGAATATAGTCTTTGTTTACGTATCTAAATCAATTTTAGAAAGATGGGTAACTTTGGTAGCTGTAGCTTCACCAGTTTATAGTCCGGTATCAGCAATCAGATGAAGCGATTCGAGGGTGTTTAAAACCCATGCCTTGGTTCAACAGGCGACAGTGTGGAGCAAGCTGCTGGTGAACTCGAATTACTTGTTGCCCTTGTCACTAATTCCGCACCTGTGCTTAAGTTTCCATTGATATCATCCTTTTGGCGATTTTCATTCTCTCTACCTTTCGTGGGTGTTTGGTTTGTTCCCTTTGACGAAGCAAATACACTTGGGACATTATGGGGTCCCAACCTTTTCTTGGGCCTTCCACCAAAACTAAAATGATCACTGCAAAGTCGCGTGTAATCGTTGATCGGTATACTTTCACAGCGAATTTGCTGAAGCCCAATTTTGAGTAATTTTGGCATTTTTAACGGTAAACGATAAAATCTAATTGCTGATTTAGCTCTGTAGCGATTCGTACAGAGAGGAACAGCGCAACTATTTACCGTATCAATTCAGAAATTATAAATACATACGTAATACTTTTGTGTTCAATAATTCAAGCAAACTTTGTTTACAATTGTTTTAACCTCCAAAGCGATTCAACCAATCACCGAAGGCTGTGACGTCTGGGTCACGTGGGGGTGATAAAACCTCATTAGAAGGACTGCAGACAGCTTCATCTTTTTAATTTTTTTGTTCACTTTAATGAAAATTTCATTCATTTTAAATATTGAGAAAACTTGCGTTTATGGACAAAGTTCATCGTCATCATCATCCTCGCTGTATTCACTATTTGTAGAGCTGTAAGTGCCCGACTCCTGATGATCCACCTCCCTCAAACACGCCTCTGCATTGCTTGCGTTGCAGTTGTTGCGTCTACTTGCTGCCCCGTACTTGCTTTGACATCTCCTTGGCCAAGCCTGTTTAAGTTCTTTATAGCCATTGTAAGGGCATGGCTGATGCCCTTTTTTAGCAACTTTTGCAAATCTTGCCTCATTTCATATGTTGTTTTAGGAAGCAAAATAATACATTTGTCAATCTTATTTTAAAAGTTTTGGTATATAAGTTAGAACTAATTCAATCTAAATATAACTAACAGTTATAGCTAATTTCTAAACATTTTTGAACAAAATGAGTGAGAAATTAGTTTTTCTCAGCCAATTTTACGTTAGTTTCCGAAAAGTGACTTTGGCCGCAGGAGTACCCCTTTAACATATTTAAATGTTGTTGCTAATTGCTGATAAATTAATTACAAAATTTTGGTATCACTCACAGTAAAATTAATAATATGTGGAACGGACTAATGTGTGTGTTTACGTGTGTGTGTGTGTGCTCGGATCTTTTGTTGAGTCGATTGTTCCATTTTATCATCATGAGTTTTTCAGTAAGGCAAAGGTAGCCTTACTGAACCTCTGCTGGTTCAGGAGAGATACTGACCTCCCATGGCTGGAAATCTTTCCAGCCACCAGCTCTTCAGTTTTGAAAAAAACCCTCAAGAGTTGGCATGCAATGGAAGACTTAGTCTTCCCAGCATGCCTTGCGAGGGCTAAGGCAGTCCTTGGTAGGTGAACATTTGTCCCCTGTACAAGTCCAACTAGCTGGAAAACAAAAGAAATTATATAAATTTTAGTTGGTTTTTATATTATCCATGTACATGAATTAAGCCAACTATTATTTTATTGTTTTAAAGCTAAACTATTGCATTTAATTTAGTATAATTCATATCCAATGTATGTAAAACAAAAACATTAAAATTTTATCATTCGTCCCATGATGTAGCAAAAATGCATTTTTGACTATGTTTACAACTAACGATTAATTTATTACTTTGCTAAAATACTGGAGGCTTAAGGTCAAGCAAGTTTTAATAATGCAAACTGTTTTACAGGGTGAGTTGCATTTAGTCTTCTTACCTTAAACAAAGACGAAGCCTATACATGAAATTGGTATAAAACAGTCTAAAAAAGATCCAGCCTGATCTGCACAATAAAAAATGACTAAAACATATGGACAACAACAACAACAACAACAACAATTATTTATTTCCACTTAGTTTGAAAGATATAACACATGTAGACAGATGACAG